>PVIH01000706.1:109787-305876 GCA_004025045.1 Sigmodon hispidus
TCTGCCCCTCTGCCCCTCTGCCCCTCTGCCCCTCTGCCCCTCTGCCCCTCTGCCCCTCTGCCCCTCTGCCCCTCTGCCCCTCTGCCCCTGCCTCTGCCTCTGCCTCTGCCTCTGCCTCCTGAGTGCAGGGGGAAGGGCATGTAATGTAACTGTTTAAGTGACAAGCAACATTCTCCTCTACCCTACCCCTCCTTGCCTCAAAAGTATGCTTCACTTTGACTATACACTTTGTAAAGTATTTTTAAAAAATAAAAATGAAAAAAATGCATTTAAAATGAAAAATTATTTTATGCTACACATAGTTTTCCACAATTAAAAAAAAAAAACAACTACTGATGCAGAGTATTTAGCTATCTACAATTAAAATCAACCAAGTACCGATTACAACACTATTATCTTTTGGGCTAACTAATGAAAGCTCTACCTTTCCTATGTCCTTCCTGTCTGCCTCAGATGTGCCCTCTTTGGTCAGAACAGAAAATGAATATCATGCTGTGAGCCGTAGAGGCTCCTAAGCTGGATGCTTCCAGCTTAGGCACCAGCATGCATTTAATGGGAAGACCCTGGAAGACAGTATTTTAGCTTTCTTGGTCTCTAGCATGAACTTCTTCTGAGGAGCTCCTGAGATGTTATTTGTAAAATACTTCACCCAGAATTCGTGACATAACTTAGCCTCAACAAACAGGAGCTATTTATTACTAACTTACTTTGTTGATTTCAGAAGCAAAAGTAATTACAAAAAAAAATTATTTCCTATGGCTGCAAGGTAACTGATATTAATATGAACCTGCTAAAATATACATTAAGTATAAAGGTAAACTTTATAGATCGAGTATAGTCTAAAATGAGAATTGCTGCCTAAGAATCCAGAAGTTGTTGCTGGTCTATGAGAAATAACAATGATATAAGAATATGGCCCTTCTTCTCCTTATAGCCTAATTGTCCAATCAAGGGTCACTGTGAAGCCTATGCTGACATGTTTAAAACAAAACTAAGAAATCTACATAGTGGCAGATTCCAGAAGTATGTTGCATGTCTGGTCCAACCAACCAAAGTTTGCCATGACCACCACCTTCTGGGAATAGTATACTCTATGCAAATACAATAGCCCTACAGCTCATGGGAACAAACAGCCTAAGAGACCCAAGGCTTCAACAGAAGAGCATTTTCTGGATAGTCTTCCACTGACTCATATTGTCACAAGTATTTACTGAGCATCTACTGTGTCAGAAACCAGTACTGTACACAGCAAAACAAAATAGAAAAGTAAAGCAAGATCTCTACCTTCAGAATGTAAAAGGTAGCATTATACAGACAAGGAAGGAAGACTGGGAAGTAGAAACATGAGAAATCCAGATAATCCTTGAGTTATACATTCCACTGGCCTCTTTCTTTACACCTTGTACTAGAGCTAAATATCCAAGTAAGACACCCACTCAACAAGGTAGTGTCCTGCCTACTCTAAAGGTAAAGGGGACATAGAAATCGTAGGACCACCTAGCCCCAGAAAGTAAAACACTGGCCAACACAAACACTGGAGTGTCTAAGATGCTTCTAGTCAAAAGTTACCTGTGAACTATACCAAACCTTGCCTGTTAAAATGCTCTATCTTCATCTTCCCTGGGACAGACAAACACCAACAAATGTATCCCTGGCACACACAGGAAGTCCCTTCTCTCTGATTCCAATCTAAGCAAAATAAAAGAGCAGCAATCACTCTCTTTATGATAATAAAAACTCTTTACAGCCTTAAAGGTATCTGTTCTGGCTAGTCGGGTTTCTGTTTTTGTTTGTTTGTTCTATCAAGTTGACACTAGAGTCATCTGAGACAAGGGAATCACAATTAAGAAAATGCTTTTGTAAGATCAGCCTCTAGGGAAAGCCTGTCCACAGGCATTTTCTTATTGATGACTGGTGTGAGAGGGTTTAGCCCACTGGGGAGAGCTAAGCTGTATAAAAAAGTAGGCTGAAAAAGCCATGAGGAACAAGCCAGAAACCAGCATGTCTCTGTAGTGGGATTATGTTGGTAATGTTGTATATATTTGTCCTACCTATGGGTTTAATAAAAGCTGATTGGCCAGAGGCAGACAGGAAGTGTGGGCGGGGCTACCAGGCTAAGACAACTCGGGAAACATCTCAGAGCAGACACAGATGCCACAGAGTCATCAGATCTGCCAGGAGATGCAGAAGAAAGAAGTTGAAATGCTGCTCTGAGAAAAGGTAGGTACCAAGCTGTATGGCTGAACGAGATGGGTTGAGCTCAGATGAAGCAGTTAGAAAGTTATGTGCCTAGGCTCTAGGCTGATCAATATAAAATTAACAAAAGCGTCTATGTGTTTCTGTGGGTCCATTGGACTGCCAGATTGCTGGTCAAACCTCTGATCTAGACCTGAAAGTCCAGGCCAGAAACCATATACAATACTTCTCCATGGCCTCAGCAACAGTTTGTGCTTTTAAGTTCTGGCTTTCAGTTTCTGTCCTACCTTTCCTGGATGATAGGACTACAAGTTATAAGATGAGACAAGCCCTTTCTTCCCAGTTGATTTTGGTCACAGTGTTTTATCATAACAGTAGAAGCCCTAACTAAGACAGTATCACAGGGCCAAGTGTGGAGAACACATTACATGGTTAGTGGTATGCTACAGTGTTAAAAGGAACCTTCAATCTTGTGGTAAAGATGAGTCACTAATACTCAACAATGGTAGACGAGGGGAAGTAGAAGAGGCAGGGGTGACAGTACTGTAGAGGAAGGACCTGTGGACCCAGGTCATATCTTCCTGGGTGCAAAGGCAGCCATTACCTCCTGTCATTCTCAGCAGTACAGGAGTCTCAGTGTGTACCCTACTACCTGTCCAGTAGGCTTCATGAGCTTAACGGTTTAACTTTCAAAGGCTGACTGAGCATATCATCAAAATTCAAGGTTAAACTTGGATTTGCTTACACCTACTTAATTTATTTAGTTTTTGGTGCTAGAAAGTTAGCATCAGGCATAGTAAACCCATGTTCTATTACTGAGTCACATCCCCAGACTCAGGCCTAAAAGCTATCAATTATGGGCCTGACATCCCAGGCACAGCCCACACACCTCTGGTTCCAAGTTGCTTCTCCACCACTGTATTTCCAGTACCACAGAGGACCTGCCCAGAATTAACAGGCACTGTAAATGCCTTAGAGAAGCATGTACGGGGGAAACAAGGAGTAGCCCATAGCCTCCTGGCAGCCAAGGACCTCTAGAGTTATGAATCACTTCCTAGCCAGGCAAGAAGCCATAAGCAAGGCCAGGTTGCAGGGGTGGAAAGAGACACAGGGTGATATGGCTACAGGGCTGAGGAACGAAAAGTACAAGAAAGAAACACTTATTTACAGGGTTTGCTAAGTCTGCCATCAAGTACTAATAAAAGGGAAAAAGACAATAAAAATGTAAAAATACTTCAGCAGAATGTAGAGGAGTTTTAAAATAAGAACTAGTAGATTAGTTATTATAAAGACTAATAGCAAAATATAGCTACTACTGATATGTCCTCTGTCCCAGGACAATATATTAAATGGATTTTTGGAATTAGGAGTTAGAATAGAAGCTTGCTTCCCCCACTCCACGCATCGACCTGGTATTGCAGTATCTCCAGGAATGGTGCACCAATATATTATATATATACATATATATATATTACACTAAAAATCAAATACAATTTTTTAAAACCCTTAAAATCTCTTGTTTTCACATTTTAAAGTTTAATTTCCTTCACTTTACTGTGTAGAGAGGAAAAGAAGCCCTTAGTGAATTTGTGAGAATTGGTGGGAGTCCTGCCTATATGGCTATTACTGATAAGGGTACAATGCCTTGGACGCAAGTATTAGCAAAGGCTACCCGGGGTCAGGCTCAGGGAACTGGAAAAGCCTCCCTCTAGTCTGTGTGTGAATGCTGACAGTGTAATGAAGCATCTTTTCTCCTCCCCCATGTCCAGATGAGACCTCCTGTGAAGACAAGCTAGCCCTCTTCTTCGGAAGACTTCAATGCTCTGGGATGTATGCACGCTGCTCCGTCAAAGCGAGCACAGGCCACCATCCCAGCCTTTCTGTGTATGTCTATGTGTCTGAACTTTCCTCACTCCTTGCTTGATCCAGTCAGGCTTCCAGAACCAAGCCAGCTCTGCTGAATGAGGTAGTTCTAGACTTTAGCTTTATAACTGTATATAGACAATGAATACCCCTATTTTATTTTCACCTGGAGGGTTAGAAACCCCCAAACATACTCACCATGGCTCCTCTATAATATGCTGTTGTAATTGTTCGGAATCTTTCCTGGCCCGCTGTGTCCCTAAAATTTGAAACAAAGAGAGAAAAGAGTGATTTTAAAAGTTACCAGCAACACAGTGAGGACCCCAAGTTATAAGAGATAAAATTCCAATCTGCTCTTAGCACAGCAGTGGCAGGAAAAGGAGAATGAGATATATAGACAGCACATTGAGAGACTGAGGCAGTGGTGGCCACACAGGTCTGTCAGAACTCACAATAACTTGGATGAAAAACCAGGACTTGGTAAAAGCAGCAACAGGAAAATAAATACACAGGTCTCACTAGGAACTGGCATGTGGGAGGAGGTAAAGAATAGCTCTAAATTCTTAGGCTGCCAGTGGCAGCAATAGTTCTTTCTCTAAGTGCTACATGATTACAGCATTTTGCTTTCTTGACTGCATGTGTGATTTCTGTACAAAGCAAACTGCTGACCCGGACTTACTACTGTGTACATTCTGCTCAGGAGAGCAGAACAAAACATGTCTCCTCCAGAACACTTTCAGAGCAGAACCTGCGGTTAATCACACAGGAACCTGAGGTCCAACAAACATCTCAACATTACATAATCTTTCACCCATTCTTCCTTTTAAGCTGATCACTTATCACTAAAATACACATGACAAGAATGTAGCCTACCAAGCAAGGCCCCAGGTTCAAACCAGGGCTGTGTGAGGGGGAACATTCTCACTCTCTCCCCCCACAAGAAATATGGACCCTTCTAATTAAATTTATAGCCTAAATTCTACAAAAGAAGCCAAATTTTCTTCATATCTGGGGAAAAATCACTATTTTTAAATTTGCCATTTATAGGCAGAACTAATTCACTTCCTATGATACTAAAACAAACTAAATTACAAAATTTAATTGCAAAGAAAAGAGAGAGGTATTTGGGGAAATATATTGAAAATCTAATACACACTAAACCCTACCAAGGGATGAAGGTTCAAAAGAAATATAGTCAATCAAAGCAGTAAATATATTAATTTTCATATCTACTTTACAAACTACTTCCACACAGTGCTCACAGGATGCCCACCACAAGCCAGCATGAGGCAGGGTGATATTATCATCTCTACTCTGTGAAAGACATAAAAGGCTCAGGAGAGCTATGGTTCCATCTCTGCCACTAAACAGCTCACAGCCTCGAATAAGACTCAAGCATCCCAAGTCTCAGCTGTTAAGCACTGGAATGAGGGAAGAAATGCATACTAAACCTACATCTGTTATTCTCTTCCTCACCATCACTAGAAGTAAGAAACTTCTGCCATGCTTAGCAAGCAAGGAGGGACTCAGAAGCCAAGCACCTTTGGGTGGACTAATCACATGTCTGATACACATACACTACTGATCTGGAACTACATGTGCACGTGAATGTGTTTCATAGAGTTCTGTGATAGAACAAGAAATACTGGCTTCTTTTGTAGGATTTAGGCTATAAATTAAATTAGAAATGTTTGTATTTCTTAAAGAGAGAGAGAAGTAGAAGAAAAAGAAGGAGAAGTAGTAGTAGTAGTAGTAGGTGACAACTTACTACTTATAAGTGGCATCTGCACTACAGGGCAGACTGTGGATTGTGCCCTCCAGCTAGGATATCTGAAGCTTTCTCTAGGTGGGCAGTGCTAGAATTGAGTTAAGTTAAAGAACATTCATGTAGTATCCTTTGGAGAACTGCTTGGTGTGTGTTTGTGTGTGTGCTTGTGTGCGTGTGCGTGTGCGTGTGTGTGTGTGTGTGTGTGTGTGTGTGTGTGTGTGTGTGTTAAGTTAAAGAACATCCAGGTAGTATCCTTTGGAGAACTGCTTGGTGTGTGTGTGTTAGGGGAACCCCATATACACTTGGTATTAAAAGTGAAAAGTGATCCTAGGAGGTGGTGGAATATTTAGGGGATTGGGCTTAGTGGGAAGTCCTTATGTTGCCAGGATCACTTTCAAGTGGATTGTAGGGCCCTGGGCCCTTCCTTGCTAGCCCACAAAGCAAGCAGTTTACTCTGCCATGCATTCCCTGCCATTGCTATCCACAACCTCACCAAAGACCCAAACCAATGGTTCCACCTTATCTAGGACCATGGGGACCATTTCTCTATAAATCCAGTGTCTCAAGGATTCTGTCCTTTTTTTGGTGGGGGTGGGGGGGTGCTTACAGGATTTCTCTGTGTAACCCTGGCTGTCCTGAAACTCACTCTATAGATCAGGCTGGCCTCAAACCCGCCTGCCCCTGCCTCTTGAATGCTGGGATTAAAGGTATGTGCCACCACTATGGCTAGAAGCCCATGCTCTATGAAAGTCATTTTGCTGTAACTGAGTCCCAGCTGCAGCTACAATGAAAAAGTATTTTATGCTTTTGAGAATTTGTTTCTTCTTGAATAGAGCTTGAAAAGAATGGGCTCTAGACCTATTCAGATCAGTGTCTGTCTGCTCCTCACCTCCCCATTCTGCCGAGAAGGATGTACAATGTTTATTCCCTTTGGTTTTGACAAAAGTCTGAGAGATTTCCTGATGTCTCTAACACCCTGATTCACATTTTAACCCCACTTTCAATTCCCAGTTCAAATAGAAATTCCATGTATCCTTATTTTTTACTTACCATATCTGAAGTTTAATTTTCTTTCCATCGAGTTCTATCGTTCTGATTTTAAAATCAATTCCTGCCAGAAAACAAAGAAGGGTATGCTAAGTTCCTCAAATTCAATCCCCGTCTTATTAGGGAGGGAACAAAGATTTCTATTGAAAAAAAGCTCTCCAACGCACTGGAAAATGTGAGCACACAGAGGGTGTGAATGGCATGTTTCCTCTGAATAAAGGCTAGAGAAAGGAATGCTAATCACTCTGCAAAGCATTCCCACACATGTGAAACACAGGATTACAGGCCTCATTATTTGGGCACAAATGGACCACATCCTGCAAGGTTACATAATTCCAAAGGACCGAGCATACCGTATTTTCTCCTTCCTGAAACACACACACACACACACACACACACACACACACACACACACACACACACACACACACAGTGTGCTCTCAGTCCTCATGCCCCAGCTTTTCCCTACAGAAGGCCTAGGAGCCTCTTTAAACCAATTTTCTCCCCTCTCTTCGTTTGTTTAGTCAGATCCTGCAAACTTAAGAAGAACAGGAGACTGCCCATCTGATGGCAAAGGAGGGAAGGCTTATTCTACTGTACACAATTAGCAGGGACTTCATATACATCTTAATAAATGTCCCCAGGGTTACCGTCTAGAACTGAAACAGCCAGCAGGGTTTGTAGCCCTTGGACACACTTCAGAATTCCGGCGACAACAACAAAGGACTCACTTGACTAGGCCTGCCCTCTACACTTCCGATGCCCATTTAACCCGCAAGTAACTCTCAGAGCTCCCAGGGTACCATGAGCCTGAAGCCAAAGCCCAACAGGAAAGTCTTTGGGACTCTGGCACTTCAAAAGTTCAACACCTCCTCACCTATCCCCAACCCATGATGGCTCAAAGCTTCAAATCTTACTTAGGATTTCTACAAAGGAGCACAAAACCTTTGTCTTATCAGCATTTATTTAACATTTACCAGGGAAAAAAAAAGCTTTTTTTCTTTTTTTTTAAATATAGGGTCTCATTGGCTCAAGCTGTTCTCAAATGACTATGTAGCTGGGGATGACCCTGAACTGATCTTTCTGCTTCTGTACTTTACAAGTTGTTGTGGAATTGCCCATGTGCACACTGCTTCACCCCCTCACCTTAATTTAAGAAGTGGGGGTGGGGGGACCTAGGGCTCTCTACATGCTAGGTAAGCACTCTCCCAACTGAGCTCCAACCCCAAGAATAACAGCTTCTGTGGGGGTCAGAGATTAATACAGCTGGGCAGCAATTTGCAAAATCCCCCCATCTGGCCACTCAGCTAGCTGTATTTAGTTTCCCCCCTTTCTTTTACCTTTTAAACCATTGAACTCAGTCTCCAATACTCTTCAAGAACGAATATAAACTGGGTGTCCTATAAATGGTCTTGAACAGTAAGTGCAGCATTTGAAATGTGGAGGGTTATCATGCAGCCATGTATAATACTTCTTCACGAGGAGGTGGAAGGCACCCAAAGACTGCTTCCCAGCTCCAGCTTTCAGTAATGCATATGCATAAACCAACTGGATCTCACCCTCTCCTCCTTGTGGTACTTTTCCACGGGGGAAGCTTTGTAGCTTTCTGCATGTGGAAACAGACAAAAATGCCACCCAAGCTGATCTAACTAGCCTCTTAATCATTCTTCTCTCTCACTAATGACCCTGGACTGTGAGCAAGTCCAATCTGATCCCAGTGTTCCCAGGTTACAGAGCTCACATTTCTTCTACAGTAGGTGGCACTGAAGGGGCAGCAGGTAAGTAGAACTCAGCACCGGAGTGTGACTATTAGTGCTAGCATCCCACAGCAACTATGTCCGCCTCACTTGTTTCTGATGTAGACACACTAGTCTTTATTGTAACCCGATTTTCAAAAATACCTCCAAATCCAGTGTAACAATGTCCCTGTAGAAATTCTCCTTTGAACAGGCAAGGTTGCTAATGGGCTCTTATTGATTCCGGATCCCAGTGGAAGGAGAGAACTAATCCATTCAAGTTGTCCTTTGACATCCATACATGGGAGTGGCCACACCCAACACACACACACACCTCTAGTGCATAATAAATTAAAACAACAACAAAAACCTTCTTCTACCTTTTATCTCTTTTTGGTCCCCACATCAAGAACAATGCCTAACATCCAGTAAGCATTCAATAAATCTTTCTTGACATTAACATTCAAAATATTTAATTATTTTTAATTATGTGCAGATATGTGTGGGTGTATGTGCAGAGGCCAGAGGTGTTGAATTCTCTGAAACTGGAATTACGAGTGGTTGTGAATCACCTTATATGGATACAGCAACTTGAACCTGGTGGCATATGCCCTTAATCCCAGCATTCCCAGCATTCAGGAGGCAGAGGCAGGTGGATCTCTGTGAGTTTGAGGCCAATGTGGTCTACATAATGAGTTCCATGAGAGCCAGGGCCATGTAGAGACCCTGTCTTTAAAAAAAAACAAAAAACAAAACAAAACAAAAAAAAAACATAGCCTGGGTCCTTTGGAAGAGTATGTGCACATAACTGGTGAGCCACTTCTCCAGCCCAGAAATTAATATTACAAAACAAAAAACAAGTCATGTCTTTCCAGATCAGAGAAATAAAGCCAGGAGAAGGGACAAAGGAGACTAGAGGGTAGGAAGTGGAGCTCCGGATTTGTAAGTCCTACACCTCTCAGTCAGGAAGACAGTGGATTTGTGAAGTGTGTTTCCCACATTATCGCTAGGTGAATTTGGTTTGCGAAAGCCTCCATCCTCCCATTCCCAGGAGCTCCAACAGAGGGAAAAGAAAAGGTAACAGAGTCAGTACTAACTAAGATAACTCGGTGATCTGCTTTATAAAGAACAGGCTCAGCTAAGCCCATCAGCCAAGCTTGAGTCAAGCCATGTTCAAAATAAGGCAAATGCCCAGTTCTGGTCTATGAGCTGTCTCTGCACCTCACCTTTTCTGTAAGTGTTATCAGCCATGTGGCAGCAGCCCTAGAGTACCACTGAACCTGCCTGGCTGTTCCTGATTCATGAATCATTCTGGGCTCATAAAATGCCATTAAATGTAATTTGTTTAAAGCTTGTTTTTCTTTCTTTCCTAATTATTAACATATGTGTGAGAAAGCTCTAGTGTGCACCTCAGCAGAGTGTGGAGGTCAGAGAACGGATTTCCTTGTGGATGGTGGTATTTGGTATTGATTCGGCTACATAGTATAGTGGATTAGCAACGGCAGAGCAACCGAGACGGTTCACTAGAAATGGAGGGTGATATTACTGATAAGATCTGAACTGGAAAGTGAAAGACCTAGATGGGAGGCTTCACCGCTCTGCGCTGCTGTCTGCTCAACTATCAAAAAACAAAACAAAACTGGGAAGAGGGATGTCGGAGAGAAGGTTCACAATCTAGGAGCTTGTACTGCTCTTGCAGAGGACTGCCCTTCAGTCCTCAGCACTCACAGTGGCTGTTCAAAACTGCCTGAAACTCCAGCTAGGAAATCTGACACCCTTGTTGGACTCCTGTGGGCACCTGCACTCATGTGCACACACCCATATGTAACACACACACATACCCATCACTAAAAAAAATAAATGAAAATAAGTTTTGAGGGGTTGTTTTGGTTTTTTGTTTGTTTGGTCGGTTTTGTTTTTAAGGGCTAGGAGGGAGGATGGATGAATCTGCTCAGTGACTGAGTCAATTGCTTGTCTTGGGAGCACAACTTATGTCCCTGGTGCTGGGAGTGGAGATGGGCAGGCAGGTTCCTGGACTCACTGTGGCCAGCCTAGCCTCACTTGATGAGTCCAGGCCAATGAGACATCTTGTCTCCGAAACTAAGTGGATGTATGTCCCCAAGCACACACAAATGAATGTATGTGCTCATAACAGTTACAATTATGAGAAATTTCTCTCCCTTAAAAAATGAACATATTTATAATTAGCTTGACAATAATATCAATAGAAATGTAGTAGATCAACATTCTCTTTAACATTTAAAGAAAAGACACTTTCCTGAGATACTCCAGAAGTTAAAAAAAAATAATTACCAATAAAACTGTATCAGTTAGGATACTTTCAATGGAAAGTAACAGACTTCAAGTCAAACTAGCTTAAACAGTAAGCCTCCCCCCAGGGGGTGGCTGAGGTTCAGGGAAGGCTTGGTCTAGGTGTTCTGGCTCATTTCTCTCTACCTCCTCAGCTCAGTCCTGAAAGGATCAGGGTTATCCTCGGGCTGATATCGCTCCTGAGAAAACAGGACAGAAGAAAACAGACCACCTTCCTATCCTATCCTCTCTTCCAATGCACCGACTGGCCTTCACGGCTCACTCTCCTCCTCCTCCTCCTCCTCCTCCTCCTCCTCCTCCTCCCATCTCCCCTCGTCTACTCGTCTATGTATTCATGTGTGGAGTGGGTTCACATGTGTGTGTATGTGTGTCCAGCCTCAAGTGTAGATCCCCGGAACATTCCGTCATCTATTTATCAGAGGTAGGGTGGGCCACAGTGGGAATTGGAAAACAACTTGCAGGAATCTGGTCTCTGTCCACAGAGTCCCAGAGGCTGAGCTCAGGTTGACAGGCTTTACACCCATCTCACCATCTCAACATCCTCTCCCCGCCCCCTCTCCACCTTTTTTCTTTTTAGAACAGGTATCTTACAGGTTTGGAACTTGTGATAAAGGTGAGGCTAGTTGGCCAGGTTTGGCCAGAGAACCCAAAGTTCCACCTTTGAACACCAGAGTTCAACACACCGCTTTTTAAAAAACAAGACAAAACAACCATAGACTTGAACTCAGGTCCTAGTGCATGACATTTTCCAACTGAGCTGCAGCCCCAGTTTCTCCTGTCTCATTTCTCCAGGGTTCATCACAGCAATGTCATGTGCTGCTGGACTAAGGCCATGTCTCTGCAGTCATCACAGTCACAGATGGAACTTACCGAGACTGACCTAATCTAAATTCATCCCAAGATCTAGGTTAAGGCCCATCCTTGAATTACTGAAACTGAGTACTTCCCCAGGACACAGGGCTACTAAAAATAGCTCAAACAGAGGAAAGCCTGTTTGGCATGAATCATAACTTTTTATAATATTCAAATATATTTCATTAATGAAACTTTACATTTGGATCTATGTGAAATGGGCAAACCATAACCTGTGTGACTGTTCCCTGTCGTGAACATTCCCCCATTTACTGACTAATTGTTGTAGTCCTCTGATGGTAACTTCACCTAGTATTTAATCACCAACCAGAAAATAAAAAGGCAAGATGGTGAGCAGTCCAAGAATCTGACACATCTTCTGCTGAACTGGGATGGTTACAGCCAGGATAGTCCTCCAGGCCTGCTGGCTTGTTGCAGTTCTCCAAATGACTAGAAGCTGAAGGAAGAGAAGCTGTCACAAAGCCAGCGCATGACCACAGTGCAGGCCTCTGTGAGGTGCACAAATACAGGTCCAGGCACAGGCAAGACACCTCACACAAGGATACAGTCAATTTTTTTTCAAAAGAATAAAATTACATCTCTAAAACCACAGCTTTCTGAAGCACTATATTTAGGGTCAAAAGCCTTTTCCTGTTTCAATAGACTTTTAAAGAGCATCAGTTTTTGGCAGCAAATACTACAGTAATTTGTGTTCGAAATGACAGCTCTGTGTCACCCTGACTCATGAGCACTCCATGACCCACCCACAGGCTATGTGAGTGTGGCTCACTCAGCTGGCAACCCAAAGCAACATCTACCTCAGGAGACTGGATTCCAGAATTGAGTCTATAATGCTCAAATATACCCAATAGGATTTTTTTTGATGATTTTAAAACAGACAGCTTCCCCATTAACATTTATCTGTTCAAACAACACAAGAAATATATTTTAAGAAATATTTCCAAAGAATTCAAGGCTATTTTCATTTTGACAAAGTTTTTCTGAATTGATTCTTATGCTAATGACTGCTTACAACTGATGCTGCTATTCACTGTAAGGAGGCTGAAGAGGAACAGAACCACAGAATCACAGGCCTAGATAGAATCTTGGAGATTAATAGCTTTGATGGCTAAGCAAACAAACCCAGACAGATGCAGGAATTTAATCAGTCACAAAGACCAATACAAATGATGGATTAATAGTTAAATTTTATGTGCTTGCTTTGGCAGCACATACACTAAAATTGGAACAATACAAAGATCAGCATGACCCCTGCCCACAGATGACATGCAAATTTGTAAATCATAACCATATTTTTTATCCATTTGGCAGTTCATCTTGAAAGTACTGCCTTCTAAAGGAATTATTAAGGATGCCAGGTAACGTAGCAGCAATGAGATTTATTTTTTAAAAAAATCTGGTGTGTGTGTGCAATGTAATTAAGGGTATTTAAGCCATGATACATGTGTGGAGACTGGAAGACAATTTTATGAGATCTACTTTTGTCCCTCTTTAGATGGTGATCAAGATCAGGTTGACAACCTTTAATACCACAGACATTTCCCACTGAGCCATCTCATTCAAATAAGATTAGTTGGTACATTATATTATTACATTATATTAGTTGGTCTTCTTCTCATCTAATGATGGAAGAAAACAAGATAATATGAATAATAAATCCTACTTGCAAATAAAAAAAAATTTAGATTTTGTTATTTTAAGATCACAACTGCCCCAAGAGACAAGAACAAGAATGTCCAGGTCTTTCTGTAAGTCTGTTCTTTGAAGATCGTGGGAGAAAACTGGCAAGACCTGGCTGAGATGTCCACCACCAGGAGACAAATACCAAGAATACACTCTTTGGTATTTGAAGAGCAAATGTTCTGAGGCACTAAAAATGTCCCATCTATCAACATGGCTGAATTTAACAAGACACAACATTAACTAGAAAAAAACACAACAAAATAAGTTGCAGAAATATAGTCAAATTATTACTAGAAACATTTAAAACCATTAAAAATAAAGTCTGTTTCATTAGCACATACATTCACCTCTAAAGTAGTATCATTTATACTTACATCATTTGATAATTAAAGCATAAAACACGGGGCTGGAGAGATGCCTCAAGCAGTTAAGAGCAATGGTTGCTTTTCCAGAGGACCTGGAGGTTGAATTTCTAGCACCCACATGGCAGCTCACAACTGTCTATAATACTAGTCTCAGGGATCCAACACCCTCTTTCGCCCTCCATGGACATTGCACACAAGAGATGCACAGATACCCAAGCAGACAAAATACCATACACATAAAATAAAAAAAGCATAAGACATGCATAGAAGTGGTTAGCAATAAATTAAAGATAACTATTACATCTGGAAAGAAATTAAAGGAGGATGAAATTGAGAATTCACATGGGGATTGATTCTATTTTAACTTAACTAAACTAAAAAAAGGATTTATCTGTATTTTAAATTGTGTGTGTATGTGTGACCATGCAGGCATGAGGAGACATACATGCACAGATTTACATGCACATGACTTGCACATGGTGCTTATGAAGGCCAGAGGTGTTGGCTCCCCTAAAGCAGGAGCTAGACTTTTGAACTACCTAATATGGGTGCTGGGAATTGAATTCAGATCCTTTAAGACAGCAGTATGTGCTCTTAACTGCTGAGCCATCTTTCCAACCCCATAATTTCATTATTTTTAAAATCAAACAATAGGTACATGGATATGGATGTCTTATATTAGCAAAACTTTCATGTACACATAAGATTTTAAAACTTCTTATTTATGTGTACATGTGTGTTGCTTGTGAAGATATATGCACATGTGTGTGGGTATTTTCAGAGGCTAGAAAAGAATGTCAGATCCCCTGAAGCTGCAGTCACAGGTTGTGAGTTGCCCTATGAGGGTGCTGGGAACTATACTAGGCTTTTCTGGAAGAACAGCAGATGTTCTTAACTACTGAGCCATCCCTCCAACTCCTTTCATATACATTTTTTTAAAAAGCTTTTTGAAAACTGGGTATAGTAGTGCATGTTTTTAATCCCAGTACTTGGGAGGCAAGACAAGCAGATCTTTGTAAATTTGAGACCGACCTGGTCTACATAGTAAGTTCCAGGACAGCCAGAGATTCACAGTGAGATCCTGTCTTGGGGAAAAAAACCAAATGAATGAACAAAACAATGCTTTTTTAAAAGTAAATATTATGGTTGGAATGATGTCTCAGTGCATAAAGTGCTTGCTATGCAAACACGAGGACTTTAAACCTGTGCTAAAAACAAAACATCATGTGTGGCAGTACTCTGAGGCAGAGATACTCCGGGGTGGAGTATACTCCTTTGCAGGCCAACCAGCCTAACCAAAACAAGCTCTAAGTTTGTTTTTTTTGGTGTGTGTTTTGTATTTTTAAAAAATATTTTTATTATATTATGTGCATTGGTGTTTTGCTTGCATGTCTGTGAGGGTGCCAGATCTTGAAATTACAGACAGTTGTCAGCTGCCATGTGGAACTGAACCCGGGTCCTCTAGAAGAACAGTCAGTGCTCTTAACTGCTGAGCCATCTCTCCAGCCCGAAGCTCTAGGTTTGTGGAGACATCAGTTTCAAAAAAAAAGAAAGAAAGAAAGAGAGAAAGAAAGAAAGAAAGAAAGAAAGAAAGGGAAAAAAATGAAAAGTGACAGATGAAGACATCTGACATTGACCTCTGAGCCCCCCACATACATATACACAAAATCAAAGGTAAAAAATAAAAATAAAGCAAGTATTAGTTATTTGGAAAACAAACATGAAGGCAGGCAGGCATTTATTCACACTACATAGGAAAGCCATGCCAATTTTATAATGAAAGGGACTTTAAAAGATGCAGCTGCAGACAAACAGGCCCTGGCACCCCTGTTCAATACAGAGAGCCTGTGAGCCCGTAGGGTTACCATGTTGGGAAGGCAAATCTGTGTGGGTGAGGGAAGTGCAATAGATAAAGGAACCCTGATTTCCATTCAATGAGAGAAGGAAGAAAACCCTACCCTCTTCCCGTTCCTCCCCCACGGGGTAAGAGAACAGGGCTCTGCTAGCAGCGCTAAGGAGAAAACATTTTCTGGGGTACCCACAGGACACAGAGCTTCAAGGTGCTAGGGAGGTGTGATGCGGGGAGCCTGTTAATTCACAGCACTGCTTATAATACAATTCTCAGAAACCAGTGAGGCAGCTGAAGCCAGCTGGACAGATGGGTCCCACCAGAACTGGGGAGGAAACACGGAGCCTACCCCAACTCACAGCAGAAGACTTCACAGGCTAAAGAAACTTGGCTGAGCAAAACCAGGCCATCTTTCATCAAGGTAGAAATAATTTAACACAGAGAAGGAACAGACTGTTCCAAACTATTTTATACTGACTGATGTCAAACTAGCTGAAGATGTGAATAAACTATCCACTTCCCCCAAGAGAAGAGAGGCTGTGTTGGCTAGTGGCAGGTGGAAGGGTGCCACTGGCTGAGTGTGGGAAAGATTGCTTCTAGGCTGGCCTTGGGAACTCTTTCTAGGCTAGCCCTCCTGACCTTCAGTAGGAGCTATGACTTGATGCATTCTGTCCTGTGGGTCACAACTACACTCAGGCCTCTCCATCCTGGAGACTCCTGGAACACTTGTGGGGAGCGGAGGATCACCTGCCCAAATCGTTAAAATGAGGCGTACAGAAATGTGAGAGGTCTTCAACCCAACTTTCCCTACCTCTTGCTACTGAAGTTTAGGGGTTTGTTGTTGTTACATTGTTTTAGGAGCTGATCTTTTGGCCACAGGCACTAGAACCATGGTGGGAAAGTACATTATCTGGATCACTCAGCCTTTCAATAAATGATAGCAAAGCACAGTTTCAAGGCTAAGTTTACTCAGTGCTGAACATCTTTCTACATGGATTGTCCACTCCCTTTGATACACTTTAAGAGGTAGAAATTTAACATTGAGTTTTTACAATTAAAAGGAAAAAGATTTACTTCGGCTTAAAAGCACACTTGAAAACAGCTGCAACTCCAGGCTGTCACATACAGGTTATGTGGTTCATCTGTTTACATTTCTGAGCTATTTCAGAAATTAGGGGAGGGGGACTTCCGAAATATTGAAATCTACTTTAGAGAAATCTACATATACTCTTTTTAATTAAGGTTAATCTTCTTTAATTTTACACAGATGAGTACCCTCAGAGGCCAGTCAGATCTTTTGAAATTGTAGTTAGGTGGTTGTGAGCCATCTGTGAGTGCTGGGATTCAAACCCAGGTCCTCTGGAATAGCAGTAAGTGCTCTTTACAGATGAAGATCTCTCAAATCCCCTTATGGTTTATGAGTTAAGAGTTTCACTGTTTAGCCTAGGCTGGCCTCAAACTCAGAATCTTCCAACCCAGCTTCAAGTGGCGGAGCTACAAAGATTTTTATTATTAACAATTCAGACACAGCATAGATAGTTCAAGCCAGTTTCAAAATTCCCTGCCAGCCACATTTGGCCTATGTTGTGTATACCTCCGAACATGGAGAATAGTGACATTTTAGAGATGGCTTCTAGGTGATTACTGAAAATATCTAATTAGTGAAATATGTAAAAGTGAGTCACAGACTAGAGCTTTTAAGTATTTTTTACAAAGAAAATGAAAAAAAAAACCTAGAGAAAGTGTAAAATTATAATTAAGAATGTTACATATATTTTAAAAGAGGGGCTAAGGCATTTTTTTAATAAATAAACATTCTGAGTTTTACATTTATTTTCATTATATAGTCAGAGCTACTTTCTTTTGTATTATATTAAATTATATTAAAATTTAACTATTTGCCTTCCAGCTTAAAAAATTTCAAGTCTAATGTTTAAGAAGCAAATTTAGATAAGACCTTAGATGACTCCTAAAAGGCTCACATATTTATGTTAGCTCAGTTAAATCCATCCAAAGACTAGATTCTTTCAGGTGAACTAACAAGGGGTCAGAAAACACAGCTTATTAGTTACAAAGACATCTGACATGCAGGGGATTCTCATAGTTCTTCAGTTCTTCTACTCTATGAACAGGAAGTGGTAAACTAAGTCCTGATTGTGGTAGAAATTAACCATGCCACAGATCATCACTTCCTGCTTGAGAAAGACACACAGCTTTGCACTACTTTAGAATTTTCTACTTACATCTAAATTAAATTAATGTACCCATTAGATCTGGTCTGACTAACAAGAGATAACAACAAATCATGAGTTAATTCTACAAACTGGGGAAGAATCCTCAATTTTTCATTAAGCCATAAACATATTGGCAGAATAAAAACACTATGAGATTCACTTGGTTGGCAATTCTGGAAAGAGAATCCTGAGCCTTGGAAATACTAAATACTGTAACACTGAACTATGTTCTAAGCCTGTAGGTGTATTATTTTAAGAACTTGTGTGTGTGTGTGTGTGTGTGTGTGTGTGTGTGTGTGTGTTTGCATCTTAGTATTGCTGTGATGGGCCTGACCATCCTGGTTTTGGAGGAATGTGGAAAACTAGAAAAACATCTGAACATTGTAAGTGGGGTTAAGAGGCCATCCCAGTTGGAGTTTTCCAACAGTAGAGCTGGAACCATGTAGAATATGGAGATCTGGCTCAAGAGGTTTCAGAGAAGAACAATGTTAGCTACCAGGGTGGAGACAATTCTTGTGATACTCTGGCAAAGAATGTGGCTGCTGCCCCTGTCCTAAGAACCTGCCTGAGGCTAAAATGAAGAGTTTTGTTCTAACTATGTTGGCAGAGGTGGTTTCAAGACAGCCTGGTATTGATTCTGTCATGTGGTTATAGTGATCACTCTTATGCAGGTCTGCAATGAAAAAGAAGAAGCACGACACAGAAGTAAAAATGGATGCTTTGAGGAAAAAGTACATCAGGAAATTTAATGTTGGAACCAAGTCCTATGCTCAAATGTATGAGAAGTTTAAAGAAAGGCCTGATGTTAAAATGAAATAAAGGGAATGTTGACCTCTAGGCAAGACTCCATTCCTGGTACCAACTTCTCTTACGTTTTGATTGCTGTGAAGAAACATCATGACCAAGGTAACCAAAGCAAAGAAAGAGTGTATTCAGAGGGTTTGCAGATGATCATCGTGGAGGGGAGCATGGCGGCAGGTGTGACCCTAGTGCAGTAGCTCAGAGCTTTATCCTGATCTACAAGCACAAGGCCAACAGAGATAACTGGGAATAGGACGGGCTTTGGAAACTTTGTACCTGCACACACACACACATGCACATCACACACACATGCACATCACACACACATGCACATCACACACACGCATATCACACACACGCACACATGCACATCACACACACACATGCACATCACACACACATGCACATCACACACACACATGCACATCACACACACATGCACATCACACACACACATGCACATCACACACACATGCACATCACACACACACATGCACATCACACACATGCACATCACACACACACATGCACATCACACACACACATATAAAATATGTCTCAGGTGTTAGTCTGGAGCTGACAATGAGTTTGGCATTTGTCAAGAGGGGATTTTAAGATTCTCTGTCAACAGGTGTTGTGTCTTCAATCAAATCCCCATTCACAATGAGTCTTATTTGTGAACTACTCTTTCTGAAAAACCAAAGTTCAGAAAGCTGAGATTTCCATTTTTCCGTGATCAAGTCATGATCACCTCAAGAATCAAACTACTCAAAAACGAAACCAGCAACATCTCCTATGCTCACCTACAGATGCCAAAAAGCCATCTCTGTGCAGGAAACCCCCTGCAGAATGAGTCACCAGACTCTGTAAGCCGGGAACTGCCTTGTCTGGACTTTAACAATTCAGTTGGGTTTGTTTGTATAGAGGTGAAGGAAAAACTGCAGTCACTGAAAAGAAAGATCCTAAAAACAAAGAGCAAATCCCTCACTTAACACATTACGGCAATGGGGGGAAAACAGATTGCCAAATCTCTGGAGTTAATTCTGGGAAAAATAACAACTGCATTCCAATGGTGCTGGAAAAAAAACAAAAAACAAAAAACCATGCACCAAGACATGGAGTAGGTCTCTTGGATGCACTGCCCAAGTACTGACCATGATCACACTGTCCATTCATTTAGAAGGGAGGCTGAAAACAAAGACTAGAAGCCGGGTGTAGTCAGACACGCCTTTAATCCAGCACTCAGGAGGCAGGGCAGATCTCTGTGAGTTTGAGGCCAGCCTAGTGCACAGAGTGAGTTCTAAAACTAGTCAGTTACACAGAGAGACCCTGTGTTAAAAAAAAAAAAGGGAAGAAAAAGGAAAAACTAGAAGAAATAACAGAATTAAGTCACAATACGACTGCAAAAACTGAAAACAAAGGATAGCCTCGTTCCCTCTCAGATTTATTTCTCTAAAGAGGAACTATGAAAGAAAAAGTGTTACTCATGCCATGGGGCTGAAATAACCCTTAGCAATAATTTGATTATCTTCTAGGAAAATTCTGAGTCACTTTGTTTAGAAGAATTTCAGGTTATTTAGTGCAAAATGTAAAACTTAGAAACTTACCTCACCCAGTTAATACAAACCAACAAATCTGGAGCAGGGAAGAAGGCCGGCGGCAAAGTGCAGAGGGGAGAGGAGAACAGAAAAGGCACACTCCCCAGTGCAAGCCCAGGGGCCTTCTTCCTAGCTACCCTCTCTGCAGAAACACGCGGTAACTAGAGGTTGTAAACCAACCCAAGAGAAAATTCAGTGCTCTGAATCTAGTCAGCAAAGCTTTTTCTTCATCAAACCAATGCCAATGCAGCAGAAACAGAAAAAATTAAGCAGCTCTGTCAATCACTGCAGCTTGGACAACAGGTAGATAATTAGAGCAAAGCCACTGATAACAAGTAATGTTAAAACAAAAAGATGGAGTATGTGACAGACAGTAAATAAGACAAAATGACCAGAAATGGCACAAGCAGAACACTATTTTTCTAATTAAAAAATGGAAAACTACTAATGATTACATCACTCTGATTTGTAAGCACATCCTCTTATGATATAATAATTTAAAGCTCACAGCAGTGAATGTGCTTTCATTTTCAATCTGAACTGTCCCTCCCAAGTTCAAGTTCTAAGCACTCAGTCCTAGACCTGTGGATGGAACCCGGAAGTCTATAGAGCCTTTAGAAGGTGGGACTCAGCTAGTGAAAGTAGTTTAGTGGGAAGGTCATACTTACTTGGGATCCATGGTTGGCCACCGTGTGAGACCAAGAAGGCTCAGGAAAGCAGCCATGACAGACTGCAATCCTCTGAAACCAGGAGCCCAAATAAACCTGTCAACTGTCTGGTCACAACCAAGCAAAAGTAATTAATACACTTTATAACCTCCACATACCCAATGATGCCTATCTATGTTTGTAGTCAGTTTTCACCTTAAGATGATTAACAATTTTTATAACTTTATAGTTGCTGAAGGATTCTATAAAAATCTCTTCCCCAGTTTAGCCTTTAAAAAAAAAAAAAAAAAGAGAAGAAGAAAAGAGTTTTTAATCAAGCAATTGGCTTGATAAATCTAAGATCGTTCACCTAAGTTCTAGACATAGAGATACGGTCTGGCCTGGTCCAGTGATGAAGATAAACCCACATATTTTCTTTAATCTCTTTCATTCACCTAGTTAACTGCCTCCTTTAGCTTTAAGAATGCAAAGAATGAAACAACTATATTTAACATATAAAATGTGGGCGCTGCTGATACAGGCTGCAGCAGACTTCAAGTTAATCCACACTTCGTATTTTTCTGCGGCAAGACTCCAGTATGCAAACAAGAGGACGGACGGCGGGTCTCCCACCGCACTCAGGAGAGACATTTTACAAAGTCACTCTGACACCAGGGTGTTTGAGAACCCTTTATTACCACACTTCATAAACTTTCGTAAGGTACCAAAGATAATAGTTTAAATTATTTTTCAGCTTTTAAAAACTACAACTAAATTTAAAGTAGGAGATTGAAATAAAGTCCCTTCTAGCCCTCTAGGAGGTAAGAAGGGGCCACACACACTCCTGCCCAGGCATCAATGTTTACTGATCCAATTCCCAACAGCTAAACTGTTGTAACTAACCTAAGGATCTATCAGTGGGAAAAGGGCAGAGAAGGTATGTATCCTCACACAATGGAATTTTTCTTCTGTCATAAAGAAGAAGGAAGCTATGCTGTTTGCAGGAAAATAGATGCAACTGAAAATAATCATTAGGTTGATTAAGTTACTCTCAGACAGACAGACAGACAGTCTATGCTCTCTCTTTCGTGGCTCCTAGACCTTAGAGATCCATATAATCATGTGTGTGTGTAACATGAACACAGAAGCAGAGCTGCTGAGGGGACAGAGGGGCTGACGGGGGCGGGGGAGGGGAAATGAGGGCAAGAGAATGAGCTCAACATATATTTTGCACAAAAACTATATATATATATATATGTTGAGCTTATGTATATACATATACATATATATAATTGTTCAAATATATATCATTGTTTAAATGCACAGGTATTTTCACCAACTCATTCATTCCCAGTCTTGAGGAGGAAAAATACTCAATTATGTTGCCTTTTCTCGTTCTTTCTAGATCTTGGAGATGTGTGTTAACAATCACCATTGTCCATCAGCACCTGCTTTCCTCAGGCATACATTTCAATTTACAAAATATATGGTTTTAGACATATCATTCCCAGGCAATTAGCTGCCCCAACTGACAGGCTTGTGAAATACAAAAGACTCATTTGGAGATTACTAACCTGATATCTTGGGCACAGAAAGAGATGGCCTTAATTTTTGCAACAGCTGAAGATGAACAGCTTTCTTAAAATGGCTTTGTGTGTCTGTCCCACCCCACTCCTTACTTCTCCTTATCACAATAAGCACTGAAGACTTTGTGTCTCATCCATCATGGAACAATGCTTTAAAGCTGTTAAAAATAACCTTTGAACATTATCAAGATTACATAAAAACTTTCCTAAGCAGTTGTTGTAACATTACAAAAGCAGCAAAATTTAAAGTATTATGTCTACAGCATGTAGAAAAACAGGAGCTACAGAAAGCAACATGCACTGCAGTAGTTTACATTGGGACAGTGTGTCTACATGGGAGGATCAGGAAGTTGAAATCGGGGCTTACTCTTACATTATTCTTTCATTAAGTAATCTCGAGGAAAGTATTTCATACACTGTAACTAAGACAACACTCAATATGACTATTTTTCAAGTTCTGGATTAGAGCAGCTCTAGGTGGCTGCCCCTGCCAAGATTTCAACATCAAATATGATGTTTATATGGAGAATAAAGAGGAACACCAATCAACTAGCTCACTGTTCCATGGGAAAGAAAGATTACTATATGGGGAATCGTTAGTTATTTGTTAGTATCCAGATTCCTTGAGGCCAGAAGCACAGCTAATGAAAGAAATAGAATTAATGACGCCAGTTTCACCTCAGCAGTTAGTCTAATACTGAGAAGTAAGAGGGTAACAGCTATTTCCCGATGTCTGCCAGCTGGGGGCTACAATCATTAGTGACCAAATTGTCCTTACCTGTTCCTCACTCCCTAATCCTATACTTGGTTTATTTGCTTCCACCTACAAGAGAATGCGTAGAAACAAAAGAAAAGATAAATACTAACTTCCATTTATAGTGTGTGTTTTGTGATCTGTACTATCAGACCCATGCAAGTGTCCTCTGTAGATGTCATTTGTCCATTCTGTCCCCACCTCTAATTAGCTCAGATAATTCCAAGTTTGCCATGCTATAGTTTATCCAATTAATCTAAGCAGCTACGAAACAGAAGAGGGCAACAGTGCAATCTCTGGTAGTGATTTCACTGAATTTTAAAAGCTGCTCAGCTGAGGGTCATAGTTAACTTCCACACAGAGAGCAGAAGTAAGTTTGGTGAGCACTCTGTCTTATCTAGAGATGGGGACAAGGAGCTGAAGTTGGACAGTATTAAACTCAAATTCATGACCCTCATACCTTAGCCTCCTGAGGGTTGGAATTACAGTCACTGGGTTACACCTGGCTTGCTTTGTGTATTTTTAACTCATCTTTCTATTCATAAGATTCCATATAACAATGGGATGTTAAACCTAAATACAAAACAAAACAAAAAACAGACACATATATTATCTTACAGTAAATTCATAGGTGGGGAAGATGGAGATGTTTTTACATGTCTGGGAAGAAACTCAGAATGATTTCATATATAAGATAGTTGAAGACTTTTGTTAGTTTATTTCAAAGCAAAAAAGAAAAATATCATTTGAAAATGTTACCTCTGCAATCTAAAAGCTGATTTTTCAATGTTAAGCTCATTTTCCTAGTTTGTGGCTGATCCAAACTGTTTCTACAATATTGTTACCCTAAATTATAACACAGAAAACCAAAACAGAACTATGCACTCACACTGACCACTTCACAGTCATTTCAAGATGTCCTCAGGCAAGCCTGGGGCAGCATTTCCATCTCTAGGGGCCAAGTGCAGTCATTAAATCAGGAAATGCACATGACAGTGATGCACAAAAGTTGAGAAACACAGCAGAATGACTGTGTGGTTTTAGCCCCAAATGGTCTGCAGGAACAATGAGAACATGAAGGAAAATACTGCTGGCCATGTGGGAACTAGAAAAGATCACTACTATAGGACTTGCAGGAATTTCTGAGGGTACAGAAGAAAGCATGTGTGGGGGTGGAGGTGGGGGGCACAGACACAACTACATTCTGGAAAGCTGACATTTAATCTACTTTGGGAAAGCAATATATATTTCCTGACCTCTAGGCTAAAAGTTGAAGTGGATGTTCAGAGGTTGAGACCAAAGCTGAGAAGTGGCAGGCTTGGCGCTTTTCAGAGTTTGCAGCCTCAGTGTGGGAAACAGTCTCAGTCTAGTTTCTTCACACAGAACAGGAAATGCACTGAGGCTGCTTCATAGGATGCAGACAGGAAGGTATTGCTGATACAAATATAAAAGTCACACTTTTGTGACTAATGAAAGGACCAGTGTCAGTATTTCATTTTACAGAGACAGGTACCTCTAAGAGTAGTGGGTCCTGAGGACTCCAGGGATAGACAGCACCAGAATGTCATCATGTGCAAAGCCTTTTCCACACTTGGATCCCTTTAGAAGCAGGAACACACACAGATGATGAACCTCAGATGTCAAACTGCCTGCTTTAATGCTGTTTCTTTCTGTGAGCTAGTATATGATTATCTCCCCAAAGGTGGGGATACACAAGTGTCACCTGCCTGTCACAGATGGAAAATATAATAGAAAACTTTTTGTTTATAAGCAAATTTGACTTAAAATGTAAGACAACATAGTATTCATTATACTATATCCTTCCTGTCACCTCTTAGCAGCCTAGTAAATAACTACATTCTGGATTAAGTTTGAAATTTTCATTAAATCCTAAGGGTTTTGATGACTAGCTAAAATCGCAAATTATCAAACATAATTATATACAATGATAATATTAGCCCAGCATGATGGGCATACCTGTAGTCCTCAGTATTTAGGAGGCTGAAGCCAAAGGAGAAGTGAGTTTTAGGTTAGTCTGAGCTACACAGTGATATCCCACTCTCAAGAATTCAGAAGAAGAAAAAGAAAGACATCGTATTAAGACAAAACAACAAAAGCGTACTGGCCTACAGAGAATACTGAACTCTGGACTCCAAACTCCCTCATTGGAGAAGCACAGTGACATAAAAGATGTGGACTCTTGGGAGAATCCTTTTCTCCTGTTTCAGCAATAAAGAACCTGGGGTTCCAACAAGTTAAGTAGCTTGACTAAGATGCCATGGTAGTATAGCAGCCTTTACCCAGGAGGGATACGTTCCAAGTCCAGGGCATGCCGGAAAACTCTGACAGTACCAAGCGCTATCTACAGATGGTCCCTGACCATCAATGGTGTGAGAGAAAGTGTACCCAGTAGAAGTGTTATTTTGAATGTTGATCTTTTTCTGTCTTGTATCCAGAATGATGCCCCTCCATTCCTGGCAGCAGTGGCACACAGTAACAAGATGCAGCCCCATGTCAATTAGGTTGCTGGGAGAATGAATGGCTAATATTCCCAGGACACTATGTGGCTGAAGGTTCAGATACACCCAATAAACAGCAGAAGACAATCAACTCTTACTAAGATGTAGGTGTTCAGCTGGAACGTGCAGCTCACTCCTGCTTGACCTAGAAAGCCCCGTTCCTATCTCTAAACCCTACCCTCTCAGAGAATCTCCAACAAAGAAAAAACACCACAAAGGTCAATTCTGCATTCTTGGTGGCTGCAGCAGCTCCTCCCCTGAAGTTGCCAGTAGCTCAAGACCCCATGTAAAGCAGTCAGCTCTTGAGCATTCTTGGGCAGAAACCCAGGGTGGACACATTACCAGTCCTCGCCTACAGGGTGGATAAGCTTTGGCAGAGGAACTTCTCTGGGGACTCAACGGGGAGCTGCATTGCTCAAACATATCTGTTCTTCTGCCTTTTTAATTTGGTCTGACCTGGCCTATGGTGCTAGTGGAGAAACCTATCCTGAGATACAGAGAACCTATTAGTAGGCATGTGTGGCATCTGACTATGCCCATATTTTAAACAGGCTAGACCGTGTGGCTCTTGAAAAACGTGTACCCACCTAAGCACCTCTTTCGCCCCTATCTGTTGCTTAAATCTTTCCTAAGATGTTTTCTGAATAAACTTCAACTCTGCTTCATTAAACAACAATATGACAGACTGAGCGTGATGTTTTTCTGGGTCAGCTAATATTAAAAACTACTGTTAACTTGTAACAAGCTTATCAGGATGGATCACTACAAGTCCAAAAATAACTTTTTTTCTAACACATAAAGATGATAAAGTTTCACTTATTAATTGGACATAGTAAAATATTAATAAAGCAGAATAATTGTACTGTAATAAAAGTAATTTAAACCAGGCAGTGATGATACATGCCTTTAATCCCAGCACTCAAGGAGGAAGAGACAAGTAGATCTTTGTGACTTGAAGGCCAGGTCTACAAGCTAGTTCTAGGACAGTCAAGACTACATGCAGAAACTCCGAAGTGATCCTAATTAGTCTTAACAATAAAAACCCTAAGTCAGAGGGTGAAAACTGAAAGATCAGAAAAGCAGAGCAGGCAGCCTCCAGAGACTTCTTACCTCTATAAAATCCCAGAGCAAATGGGCAAGGAGAGATGCTGTCTCCACCTCCCTAGTGCTGGTATCAAGGGCATGAAATCCCAAATGCTGGGATTAAAGGTGTGTGCCATCATAGCCTGGCTTTTATGGTTAACTAGTCGCTAGCTCTGCCTTCTGACCTCTAAGAAAGCTTTATTTGTCAGAACACAAACAAAATGCCACACAACAAATCCCTGCCTCAAAAAAAAAAAAAAAAAAAAAAAGCAAAGCAAAACAAAACAGTAATTTAAAACTCAGATTGTTTATTTCTATACTTTTTCACATAATGTGCTTGAGCACTGTCTAAACCTGTAGGTAGGTGAAGCCAGGGTAAGAAAAAGCACAGGTAATGGGGACTGACAACTTTAAAGAGTGGAGCTAGGATTTCAGTTCATGCCTGCCAAGCTCCACAGCTGAGCCCCCTTCCCTGAACAAAGGATGAGAATTCCGCCTCAAGTCATACCGCTGAAATTCCCTCTCAGACTCCATCCTGAGGTACTAACTCAGATCATAAAAGAATTTGGAAAGAAACAGTTGACCCTAGCTCTAGATCACTTCTAGGTCACAAAAGCAAAATGGGTCAACTCTTGGTTAGCCTGAGTACTATGTGTTACTAGGGTAACTAGTATGGTCAATTTAATTTTTAAAAATCTTATTTCTAGGGCTGGTGAGATGGCTCCATGGGTAAAGACACTCGTGCCCAAGCCCAACAACCTGAGTTCAACTCTAGAACCTAAACAGTGGAAAGAGAACCAATTTCCCCCAGTTGTCCTCTGGTCTCCATTTTCATGCTGTGGAAAATGCATGTGTGTATACATATGTCCACATACACACACACAATTGAACAACAGATGTATTGATGAACAGACGTATTTTGAAACACAGTTCTAGATAAACCAAAAATGACCTGATTATCCTGACTTTTTTTTTTTTTCTTTTAGTAGCACTATTGGCCTCAGTGTGCTACATCCCCAGCCTGGCCATGACATCCTTTGAACTAAAAAGGATTCTATTACTAAAGATCTATTTTGGGTTAAGAGTGAATCTCTCCCTTATAGTGAGACTCAAATGAAAGGTTGGGAGATGGGCAGAAGCAATTTTCTGCTCCTATAGACTGAAGTATCTCATGCAAGCCTACTGGGATTGTGACATGCTGTCTACAAAGAAGGAGCCTGTTTCTATAGTGAGGCTAGGGAGAACCAGAAACTGAGAGTTTAGTTGTAAACAAATTGTTTTTGACATTTAGAACTATGTCTTAAATATATATATAAATATCTTCTAAAATAAGATGGATGGTTGGTATAATTTTGTATAGCTGTTGTATCTTCCAATTCTGAGTTTGTAATAAGAAAGTAACTACACTGTAAACAACAAATGTCCTTAAGAATAAAAAATAATAACCTGCAAGCTGGTTCTGTGACATCACTGAAGTTCCTTGCACCATCTGAATAAATTGATAGTTTATAATGCATTTCATTGCTTTGATCATCACAGACTACCTCAGGTGGAGAAAGGGATAATGGAAATTTATTTCCACTCAGAAACATTGAGGCCAAGGCTACTGTGCAGTAAGTGATAGAGCTAGGATCCTAACCCGGGTCCAGGGGCTCCAAACCAAGTTCTTCCCCATTATATCATGCTGTTTCATTTGGAGAAATTTGTGTGGGAGAATAAGAACAGCTATTTTTATACCTGTTTTCTGAGGCTGTACTTTAGAGGGAAAAGATGGCTACTCCATGAATCCTAATTGATCTTACAATAAAAGCCAGAGCCAGATATTGGGGGAAAGCTGAAAGATCAGAGAGACAGAGAAACAAGCCACAGCCACTTCTCACCTAGCCAACTCCTTAGCTGAAAGGGGAAGATCCTGTCTCCAGGCATTCAGACTGAATGCCTCTGAGTCCTCAGCAGAAAGGAAGGGGCCAATTCTGTTTCCTCCTGCCTTGTATACCTTTCTCTGCCCCGCCATATCACTTCCTAGTTCAAACTTCCTAGTGCTGGAATTAAAGGCCTGTGTGTTTCCCAAGGTCTGGGAGCAGAGACATGGGATCCCAAGTGCTGGGATTAAAGGTGTGTGCCACCTTTAATGGCTAACTCTATGGCTGGTTCTGTCCTCTGATCTTCAGGCAAACTTTATTTCTTTAGAACATATACAATATATCACCACAGGTAACAGGCAAAACAAAAATCTTCTTTAAATAAATGTCTCTCAGTCAGGGTCTAACAAATCATTTCAAAAATTTGTAATAGAAGGAATTTATTATATACTAAAAGGTATCAGCATGTAGATTTTAGTTTAAAATAGGCCTGTTTATTTTGAGGTACTAGCAATGGAACCCAGATCTTTGCAAATGCTAGGCACATCCTTTCCCACTGAGCTCCCATCCTCAGCCCACAGCAGAAAGCATTTAAGAAATGGAGTTGGTTACACAAGCCATAAAGTTGCTGAGAGCCAAACCAGTAGAAGGTTTAGCATTAACAGGGAGCATATAAACCCTAGGCCAGAGACCAGAAACAGTACCACTGAGCTAAAGGCCCGGGGTCTCTTAGGGAACATGGAAGCAAGTGGAACTGTCCAGTGGGAATCCAGATCCCAGAAACCATCTGTGTAGAAGAAGCCACGGGGGTGGGGGAGGGAGATGACTCTCTGGCTTCTCTTTCTTTTTTTACATAATCTCACCCAGTCTCTGTGCAGGCTCACCTGCACAGCCGAGGGGATGCAGAGAGATCTGAGGGGAAACTGTGGACTACGGCCGACACTCCGCTATCAGAACCAAACGTGTGCTTCTATGTGAGCCACTGAGGTTCTGAGCTATCAAGTCCCAGCAGAAGCTGACAGAAACAGATCTCCACAATAATAAGTAAAATAAATGAGCAGAGAGAAAGATGAAAGAGAGACTCAAGTGGGACTGCGGCAACAATTATCTCCTAGAGTTTCTTCGAGGAAAACATTTCCATATTCATCTATGAGGCAAAGGCAAAGAATAAGTACACAGAGCAGCCCTTACCCCTGCCTGGTGAGAGGAACAGGCACAGGCAGCAACTGCCTAAAAAGTGGTGAGCCCAGATAGAAGTAAAAAGCAGGCCAGCTCTTGACTATCCAAGCTTCCCGATCTACTGGGCAGTTTGGGACAGGCTGACCCAATGACCTGAGAGTGTCATATGCTGACAGGTCAGGAACCAGCCTTCTAAAAAGGAAGTCTGTCCCTGAGTCAGCACTGTGGCCAAGCAGTACTAATATAGCACACGAGCAGCTGATGACATGGCTGGTGACCCCAAGCTTTTTGGTTATACCACTTCTATCCAAATACAGTACAGTCTTGCTAGTAATTTACACTTCCTTCTCCCAAAGTATAAAAAAGTGAGTGGCCTTTTTAGCTCATGTAATTATCCACCTTAAAATACAAAACCCCACCCAACATACCCAACTCTATTTTTCACAATTCCTTAGGACAACCAGCTCAGAAATGTCTCCTTTATCCTCTGGTGTGTTCCCTGTCTGTAAGGAACAGAATTCTCTACTGTGTGAGGTAATATTCATCCTGCCGGAATCCCAACAGTGCCTCAGTTCTCAGCAACTCTGCCCTCCGGTCTCCAGGTATCCCACATGGCACTCTCCAAATCCCCCTAGGATCTAGACTGGGTATGGTTAGACTGCATTCAGTTTCTCTTGTTTTGCATGGTAAAGTTATAGTTTCCCAACTTGCCTTGAGCAGAAGGCCCAGCTGTAAGCTGCTGGATGAGAAGGTTCCTGATAGCTGTTGGAATGAACAAGTGAAGGACAGCCCTTTAAAAGCGAGAGCCTAATTTTTTACTTACAGCTCTTTCTTTGCAATCTCAGTTCTGTTTGCCAAGTGAGTACCAAACATTCAGTAAATACTTCCTGACATTGATTAATTACTTTGGAATACGGTCAGGTTCACACAGCTCCAAACTGCTCCTACTGGGATGCATCTTAATGATGCTCTAAACTGACTTTACATATTTGGACAGCTTTAGCGTACAAACATACAAAAGTAAACAAGCACAAAAGCCATTTGAGACATTTAAATTATTAGAAAAAGTACAAATGAAAGCACAGTAATTAGAACAGACATCTTCACTCAAGGATGAAGAAGAGACAGCAGTGCAGGCCTGACCAAAGTGAAAGTGAATGAACAATTCCACCTCATCCTCATTCTAACCTCTGAAACCAGCATCTAAATAGGCTTGGGGGCTTGTGACTTTTTTTGGGGGGGGGGGCGATCCACATACAACAAAACAAAACAAAAACCCACAAATGAGATAAATTCCACCTATGTAATTATGTTAGGTAAACTAATACAGAAGCACTACCACCAGCAAAGTAAAAGAACCTGACGATTTCCTGTTGGCTGGAAAAGTCTGGCTTTCCTCAGAAGCCACCTTTTCGGAAAACTGGGAAAACAGTCATGGAACTGTAGGCTTCAGAAGTCTGCAAGTGTGTGGGACCATCTACCATCACTCCAACCATCAGAAGGGCTTCCAGGGTCTGTGGAGAAAGACCAAAAAGCAGGAAGCCTCACACCAAGAGAGACAATAGGCTCATTACCCAAGAGACCCTAACAAAAACAGAGCCAGTCAGGCCAGCAGCCAAAGCTTCATCAACAGAGGCTCAACAGTGAAAAGGACCAGTTTCTTCACAGAAAAAGGGGATCTGTTCAGGCAAATGCAGCCTGTAGAAAGGACTTGTTTTACAAATGAGCTGAATCTTTAGTGGCAAAATGAGGGGCTGGTAATGGCTTTCAAGTTTTTCTGACCCACAGGATAGAAATACTTTTTATGCCATATGCTCTCCCCACCACACATACACACACACCCCAAAGTTGATAAAAATAGTAGCTGACTTATACTTTTTTCCAACACTGTCTTACTATGTAGCCTTGGTTGGCTTAAAACTCCTTATGTAGATCAAACTGGCTTCAGACTTGAAGCACCTTCCTATCTCTGTCTCCCTAGTGCTGGACTCAAAAGAGGAGACATTGTGCCTGTGCCTGGCTGACCTTGAACGTGAAGTGGACTCTTTGTGTTCTATCCTGACATTCTGGACTGTTTTCTTCCCTCCCATTAAAAACAAAAAGTTGTTATGGATACACACTAAATTGACTCCATGACCCAATAATGAACTGCAAATCACACTGAAAAAAAAAATGGCTTTTAGAACATTCTGGAAGTTAACCAAAGGCCACAGACTCTTTCTTTTGTTTTTTAAAATCTATTGCTGGTAAAGAAAGGCCATTCTTGGATGGAGCTAGGATGAAATGATAACTTCAAGACCTTAAGTGTGGCTGAACTAAAATGTGTAACATTTCGGAGGACAATAGTTTAGCACTTTCTCTGTGTTTTGGAGGGAAAGAGGCGCAATAGGACTGGAAGGATCAGACAAAGAGAATGCCAACAGTAGAGACACTGCTCTGGCCCGGTGCCTGCCCATGGTCTCCGCCTCCACCTAGATGTGCTCATCTAGCAGCTTCACTAGAGGAATAAGAACTATCACAAAAATGTGGAAGAGTTTCAGGGAACTTGGTAACTGACCTTACTGTAGATGAACAGAATGGAAATATATCCCTTAAATGAGGGAGCAATTGTCTGCAAGACCACAGCTCCAGTTAAGTCGGTTTAGAAAGGACAAAGCACATGTTGTACAAAGAATAAAATGAGCCTCAGATTAGATAATCCTCCATAACGGAATCAAATAATATACCTCAACTGTCTCCTGAGACTTCCTCAGCTCATCAGATAAAAATGTTGACAGCTATATCATGGAATATCATTAAAAATCACCAGTGCTTGCTGGGAGAAAAAAGTCATAAACAATCTTATCCAGCTGTGAACACTGGGCTACAATAATAACTGTCCTAGTAAGATATGTCTGTTGGTACAACAGTGGCATGGATGTTATGAGGTGGCCAACCTATTTCTGATTGGATTTAAGGTTTACTCCACAGAAGAGAGTTTGTCTCTGGTACTGTAAGCCTGGCCAAGAATCTCATGGGTATCTATAGGTTATAGACTCTGACAGAGAAACATCTACTATTATTTTGGTAATAATATAGTTTAGTATCCAACTGCCTTCTAGGTATTTACCTGTAATCCATGTGTCTTAGTTAGAGTTTCTATTGCTGTGATAAAACACCAAATAGCAAGTTGAGGAGGAGTTTGTTTGGCTTATACTCCCACACTGTAGTCATCATTGAAATAGGCCAAGACAGGAACTCAGAAAGGGCAGGAATCTGGAGGCAGGACCTGATGCAAAGGCCATGAATGAAACTGGCTTGCTCATCATGGCTTTCTCAGTCTGTTTTCCTAAGGAACACAGGCCCACCAGCCCAAGGATGACACCACCCGCCATGAGCTGGGTCCTCCCTCATTAGTCACTAATTAAGAAAATGCCCTACAGCGGGATCTTATGAGACATTTCCCCAACTGAGGCTCTCTCCTCTCCCGTGACCCCAGCTTGTGTCAAGCTGACATAACTATACCATGGATTAGTGTAACTTTGAGCCTTACTTAATCAGAGCAGCTTCTTTCTGTAGTGGACAGTGGTTAATCCGAAGAAACTGATCAAGTTCAGAGAAGTGGCTATGGAGCACTCAACCCTAAATGAGACATCTATACCATACCCTCTTCCCCAAGGCTCAGCCAAAGAGTTGGCATAGAGATTTAGAGCCAGAAGTTGGGAATGACTGCTAAAGTGTCCTTTGACATCACAGAGCCATTACACTCAAACTCACAGCAGTTATGGCTACCTGCACAAACCAAGGCACTCAAGATCCCTGCTTGGATGGGAAAGGGGCTGTGAGTCCTACCACTAGCTGAGGAGTTCCTGGCAATTTATGTCTACTGGGAGGAAGGGGAGACAGTTTTCCTCAGGGGTATATGCCCTGGCAGGTTGCCCATGCTGTAGTGAACCCATGTGCAAATGAACAGCACTAGTTTGACTCTGTGGCTTATGAGAAAAAAATTAAAGAAAAGGCTATGAAATTGGGAGAAGAACAGGAGGGGAAGGGAGAATAAGATGAGATGTAGGAGACAAGGTGCATAGATATAATCAAAACACACTATATTTGTGTATGAAATTCTCAAAGAAAAAAATTAAAGGGTTTCTCAGTAGTTCTTAGTGCCAGGCAGTCAGTGTACTAAGTACTTAATCACCTCATCACTTCTGAAAACAACCAACCAACCAGCACCAGGGATGTCATCTCTATTTAAGACAAGAGGAAAGGAGGGGTCAAATAAGTATCTTGTTAAAATCATATACCAAAAGGGAGAAGGCTGGCTGGCATACTTGTGTCTATTTTGGCAGCAGTTATTACTATGTGAGCTCTTAACTATCTAAAGCAGTGTTTCTCAACCTGTGGATCACAGCCCCCACGAGGGTCAAAGGATCCTTTCACTGGGTCATATGTCAGATCTCCTGCATATCAGATATTTACATTGTGATTTATGAAGTAACAAAAATAATTTTATGGTTGGGGGTCCCTATTACATGAGAAATTATACTAAAGGGTCACAGCATTAGAAAGGTTGAGAACCAATAATCTGGAAAAAAGAATGCTGACATTAAGATGAATTTCAAATTGAGAGTTTGCTTTTCACATGAATGTTGATATTGCTACAGAGATGCACAAATACAATAATATAACCCTCCCTCTTGAGAAGGAGAAAAAACACCCTATCAGATTTTTACTTTACATTACTTTTTAATTAAAAAAAAAAAAACGAAAGGAAAGGAAACCACATTAGTGTAATCAGTGACTTAATTATCCACCAGACAAATGGTTATTCACACAAGGAGCACAGAACCTTCACGATGAAAGCCTTCTCCAGCTTTTGGAGTTTGCTCAGAAGAATCCAAAAATCACTAGTCCTTCCTGCTTGCCCTGCCTTTGAACAGCCACACATGACTCTCCAAACCTAGCTAAGGATCTGTAACTGTTATATAAGAATATATATATATATATATATAATACACACAGGTGAGGTCTCCTCAGTGATCTGAAAAGCACAATACAATACACAGGAAACTAAAAGTTATCATAAACACCCAAACAGCTATTAGAATAAACATCGGGGAAGATTAGAAAGTTCCAGAGGGCTGGAGAGGTGGCTCAGAGGTTAAAAGCACTGACTGTTCTTCCAGAGGTCCTGAGTTCAATTCCCAGCATCCACATGGTGGCTCACAACCATCTATACTGACATCTGGTACCCTCTTCTGTACTGTATACATAATAAATAAATAAAAAGTCTTTAAAGGGCTGGAGAGATGGCTCAGCGGTTAAGAGCACTGGTTGTTCTTCCGGAGGTCCTGAGTTCAATTCCCAGCATCCACATGGCAGCTAACAACTGTCTGTAGTTCCAAGATCTGACACCCTTACACAGCTTACACAGTTATACATGCAGGCAAAACACCAATTCACATAAAATAAAAATATAAAAAATAAAAAAAAGAAAGGTAACTTTATAAAAAAAAAAAAAAAGAAAGAAAGAAAGTTCCAGAGGAAACTGGATGTAGCGATGAGTACCCATAATCCCAGCACTAGTCAGTCACAGGAGGACTGAGAGTCGGGGGTTAGCCTGGGCTATGTACCAGGCTGTGGAAAGGAAGGGAGAAAGAAAGAAAGAGAGAGAAAAAAGGGAAAGAAAAGAAGTTTCTGACTAGAAACCACTCTACTCTAGTCATTTGTCTAAACATAAACAACTTGTTTTGTTACAACTTTTGCATGACAGGAAAATAATCCTAGGAGGAACTCCCTCACTCTCGTTATGCTAAGACCTCCAATCAGCGGCCCACTCTGACCATGCTCTCGGCAGTACATCTGTGTTCCTTTTACCTAATTATATGTGTCCTCCTTAATGCAGTGTTCCATTATTACTTCTTTCAATGAGAGGAGCTACTTTGAGTACAGATAACAGAAAATCAGGCTCTGTAGCACCAAGAGAAACACAGATGTAATCAACCCTCATGCGACCCAGGAGTGAGAGCCCCACTCTCCTGGGAAAAAAATGCTCACTGAGGCAGCAGTCAGGCCAATTGCTCTGATGGCATCTTTTGGCTAAAGGAGGATACATACTTGAGAAGCCAAAACTTTCAGTCAGGAATCAATATTTAAAAACCACACTGAAACATTTATTTGTACATTAAAGAAGGGAAAAGCCAGAACAAATAACATACACAACAAATCACAGGGAAGGAAGACACATGAAATTGCCTTATATAGGGGCAAATCTCTAAGAGTAAGTATAATATAGTTCCCTTTTCCTCTGCATTTTCTGCCAATTCTCACTTCAGTTTTCAGTAAAAATGCAGGGCTATGAAAACAAGACCACTGTTAATAAGGAACAGTTTTTAATATCTCTGAAACTTAAGCAGTTTGGTGAGAAATTCCAAGACAACTTCTATAACACCTTAGTCAACAGAAATGAAGTTCAAAAATATATTTTAAAATAAAATCTGTACATCAGTAAGTTAGATTTCCCATAAAGTATATCTCATGAGGCTATAACTGAGCTTAAATAAGGGAGTGGAAGAGGGGTGGGCATGAGCACAGCAGTACTCTAGGAGTCACCTGCAGACATGTCTTAAACACCTAGATTCTCAGGGTCACATCTGGTGAGTTGAGGTAAACACAGTAACTGGTCTCATAACAGCAGGTACCTCTTTGTCTGGAATGGGGAAGGCCATCAGAATGATTATGTACTGCTGGACCTAGTGATAATGTGAATGGAGGCATGAGAACAGACAAGTTCTATGTACCCTGTTCAATTTTCAAGACCTACTTAATAACAAAAGAAAATACCATACCCATAATCCACAGAAAATAGCTTTTCTTGTTTCTTTGGGTCAGAGGAGGATGCCATGCAATTTTTAAGTTAGAAGGGAAAAGTAAGAAACATGAACTCTTAAGAGCAGAAACATATATCTCAAAGTTACCCAGAAGAGAAAGAGAGCCCCTGGCCACACCCTGGTCATGCCCACCATTGGAAGCAGAGACTGCAGGACCTGGCACTGAGCACACCCATCAAGCAAGCTCTGCTGCCAGATCCTTTTCCAACTGAAACCAACTGCATGATACTCTGCCTTCCAACGATGGCATCTGGGAAGGAATGACCAAGTTTTAATAGCAGGGACCATTACAATTTACAAGTTAGTTCAAGAGGAAGGCTGTTTCTGTTTTGTTCTTGAGAACAAAGAGAAACAGAGAAATCAAAATAAATAAAAATGTGGAAAATTACTTGAGAGACAGAATTTACTCACTTTGGACAAATTCTCCATGGCCAGAAAGAAGACTATAGTTTGTTCTCTCTCTCTCTCTCTCTCTCTCTCTCTCTCTCTCTCTCTCTCTCTCTCTCGCTCTCTCTCTCGCTCTCTCTCTCGCTCTCTCCCTCCCTCCCTGTGTGTGTGTGTGTGTGTGTGTGTGTGTGTATACAAGCACGTTTCTCTGTGTGTCTCCATACTACAAGTTAAATTTACAACTTCCCTTTTATTCTTATTTTTACAAACAAAAGCTATCTTGTCTATAGCCAAAACAATCTACGAAATTTATAAAAGGCACACATTCCAGTTTAGAGATGTGGGCTCGATTTGAATAAGAAACTTTTTAGGCATCACAGTCTGAGCATTTAGCCCTAAATAGAGAATCATGATGTACTATGCAGTAACTAACTGACCTACAGCACATTGTGGAGGGCCCTTCCCAAGTCTCCTAAGTGTTTGGGGTAATGAAAGGGTACCTAGAAGACTTTACACTTATAACAACTTATTTAAAGAAAGAAATAAAGAATCATGTAGTACAAACTCAGGTACTACCTGAGAAGTACATAAATAAAAATAATCTATGTATAGACTAAAAATAGCCAGTTTTGAAGAGAATAGGGGTTGGGAGGTAGCTCAGAAGACAAAGTGTGCAATGTGAAGACTGGGTTTAGAAGCCCAGAATCCACATAAAAGCCAGATGTACTTAAGAGTTTGCATCCTAGCAGGTCTCCACAAAGTGGACAGGGAAGGCAGGGGAGTCCCCACAAGCCGGTGGGCCAACTAGCCTGACATACAGCATGAACAAGACATCGTGCCTCAACAAGGTGGGAGACAAGAACAGATCACCATACATGTGCCTATGGTCACATACACAAATACTCATGTATACAAGAACATGCACACACACATCATATACATATATTAAAAAGGAAAGAAAACCGTGGGGACTTAGAGAGTCCATTTTCATTCCAAAGAGGAGGAAAGGAAGGAGGGGTGAAGGACAAGACAAAGGGAAGGAGGGAGCACGGGAGAGGGAGAGAGAGAGAGGGCCTGAGACATTAGGACAGGCTTCAGGTTTCTGCCTGCCTAACACGGACCTCAGTGTTTACTGATAATCGCATGTGCTTTTAATTATATTCTGGAACTGTGCAAGCAGGCCAAGCAAAATCTCCTCATGGCTCTCGTTTGCATGCTATCATCCCGTCACTAGGGAATGTATGAGCACGTGCATCTCTGGAGGACTGTATGGAGGACTGTGCATGAGGGCCGCCTTTCACTCAGCTTTAGATGCCCCAGTGTCCTTCCACTCTGACATCAATCACCAGCCAGTTTTCTGGGGCTGTTTTAGTGAAAAGGGAAACATTTGGGGAAGTCCAGAAGCTACCCTCCTCCAACCATATATGGAAATTCTGGAATTCCCTTGCCCCCACCCCTTATGTTTTTCCTACAGTAAATCAGAGGTGCTGTTTCCTTTTCTTTGTCTTGTTATATATAAAAAAAAATAAAAAACCACCTTGTATCCTACAACACTCTATGAGGATTCTGTTTTGTTTTTTGTTGTTGTTTTTTTTTTTTTGAGTCAGAAGAGCCATCAGCCTCATCCCTACTATCTTTTCTGATTTCCAATCAGAATCCCCCTACTCTAGCTGAAAAGTGATATTTTTTTCTAGTATAAAAATAAAATAATTAATTTATTTTAAATCTACTCAAAATTAGGGTGAACTAGCTGGGCCTGGTGGTGCACACCTTTAATCCCAGCACTCAGGAGACAGAGGCAGGCAGATCTCTGTTGAGTTCAAGGCCAGCCTGGTCTACAAAGTAAGTTCCAGGCCAGCCAGCGCTACACAAAGAAATTCTGTCTCCATGAAAAAAAAAAAAAAAAAAAGGCAGGAGGAGGAGGTCAAACTAGAGAAAATATGAGTCACAGTTAGACATGAAATGACACAGAAACATACGGGTACAAGGTCTTCCTTGACAGTTCTGTCTTACAGCTCAATTGTCAAACCTTAAACAAGTACCATCAAATGTTGCCTTGAGGGTAGTGTTGGGTTAGGTTTCTGGCCAGGACTTTCAGGTCTAGACCAGAGGTTTGGACCCACTCTCAGCCCCACTGCCACTTAGGCTCAAATAATCACACAGACGCTTGTATTATTTTACTCTGATTAACCTAGAGCCCAGGCATACTGTTAGCTAGCTCTTGCTCTTAAACTAACCCATCTTGTTCAGCCAGATACCTCTTCTCAGAGCCTTTTCATTTCAACTTCTTTCCGCTGCGTCTCTTCATCATATCTCTGGTGTTTGTGATCTCCTCTGAGATGTTCCCAGAGTTTTCTTAGTCTAGTAGCCCTGCCCACACTTCCTGTCTGCCTTCACCAATCAGTATTTCTATTAAACTAGTAGGTGGGAAAATTATTTACAATGGAACAGAACACAATCCAGGTACAGAGTAGGCCCTGCAATGTCACTACCCATCTTATAGCCAGGTTTGTTTTACACAATTCAAATCAGTAACACAGGATTCCAGCATGCCAACTATGATGGTGCTCACATTGATCACCCCAGCACTGGAGGCTAAGGCAGGAGGATCAGAAGTTCCAAGTTATCCTATGCAACTTAGCAGACCATGGTTTTGTTTGTTTGGTTTGGTTTGTTTTTTGTTTTGTTTTTAAATGTGAAGATCCAGGGAGGGCAGAATGTTTGTCTAGCATTAAGACCTGGGTTCCCCAGTAATGCAAAGAAGCAAATATCTTGAAGAGGGAGGAAAAAAAAATAAATTCAAGAATACAAGCCACAGGCCTGTGAATAATGCTCACACAACTCTCGAGCACTCACACCCAGACACACACACCACAGCAACAGGCCTGTGAATAGCATATACATGGTCTTTTTCACAAGCATAGAAAAAGCCCCATCCAGATCAGGCCAAAGTTAAAAGTTCTGACAGCTCTAGAAAAGGCTAGAGGCAAAGAAAGTATAGCCTGTCACTTGAGAAAGATTTTTCAGAACCTTTTCTGCAAACTAAACTCAAAATCAGCTTCAGCAAAGGTTTCATAGAAATCTGCCAGATGAAATAAGTAATTTCCCAATTAAGTCCCTCATCCAGGTAGGCCTGACTCTAAGACTATCCATCTTTAGAAGGTAAGTGGAGACTCGTTCTTAAGATGTTTCAGTAAGAAGCTGTAATTCAGAATCATTAGGAAAAAATCTAAAGTAGCCGGAGATGTGGCTTAGCAGTAGCGTACTCACCGAGCGAACACAAAACCTGTGGTTTGATTTGCAGCCTTACAAACTTCCCCTTACCCACAAAGATGAGAATTTCACTTCATCAAATTATTTCATTGGAATTACTCTGAAATTTCAGTTGAATGGTACTTTTGGAGCACCAAAGCCATAATCACGTACAGCAGTCAGCAATACCAAGAGCCAAAAAATAATGGGGAGGAAATGGGAAGATAGGTCTCCTTGTAACCCAGAAAGAACATGGCATGCACTAGGCAAAGCCCAAAGTGCTACAGAGTACAAAGTATCATTGAGGAAAGAGAAAACACCCTCAGGTTGGCAAGGGACGGGGGAAGAGTGGACAGGGTAAAGAAGGCTCTGAAACTGTCACAATGAATATGACTTAGACAGAACACCAAGAAAGACAAGATCTTAACAGGCAGAAATAGTGTTTTCAGTATAGCCATCATGGAAAACTGGATGAGGTTATGCAAACTTATCTAGCATGTTTGGTCTTGGATTCAATACCCAATACCACATACAAATATATATACATACATACATACATACATATATAAATGCCATATGACCCACTAATTTTAGTATGCCAACACTGCCATGTTACTGCAGTTTTTTAAAGTAAGCTAAAATTATATTTACTTACCTTGTACGACATATTTAGAAATTTATTCTGTACAATGACTAAATCTAGCTAAATAACACATCATCCCTTACATAGCTGCCATTTTTGTGTTAAGATATAAAATTAACCTAAATGTCCATGAAAGAATGAACAGATAAAGGAAATTTGAGAAGTGCTGCATGCGTGTGTGTGTGTGTGTGTGTGTGTGTGTGCGCGCGCGCGCGCGCGCGCACACACACACACATAAGAACAGCAACTTAACTGAACAAGGTCAGGGAGATAGTGATGAAAGGGTACAAAGTTTCAGCTAGATGGGAGTAAGTCCAAAGGACCTATCAGCACCCTGGTGACCATAGTTAATAATACACTGTAAAAATAATAATAATAATAATAATACACTTTGAGAAATTCTCTGAGTTACAAAGTATTCTTATCTCAAAAGTTGTTAACTATGTGAGTAAGCACCCTATGAATTAGCTGGATTTAGTTACTGCACAACTTATACACTTCAAAATAGCATGTTGTGCATGATAAAGACATTTTTTCTCTCTCTTATTGTATCAGTTAAAAAACAGAAATGAGAAAATTTTCATGCAGTTACCCACTTCTGAGTATAACAGTGATCTCCAGACTTTTAAATTATTTAATTAAGAAGATGGACCTCCCCCTCCAAAAAAAAACCCCAAACATCCTGGTCTATCTAGTGAGTTCAGGACAGAAATGGCTATGTATAGAGACCCTGTTTCAGAGAAAGGGAGAGACTGAGATTTAGTTTTCAAATGGCAAGCAGATAAATGAAGACTGTGTATTATCATCATGATTTTTTAAAGCATTTTTAATTCTAAAAACTTGAAAATGGCATTCCTATCTTAGTCAATTTTCTATTGTTGTGACAAAATACCATGCCCATAGCAACTTATAAAATAAATCATTTCATTGGGCTTATGGTTTCAGAAGTGTTCAAGTGGAGGGCACAAAGGCACAGCAGGGATAGTTGAGAACTCACATCTTGATTGGTGTGTAGGGGACATAGGAACTAACTGAGAATGATGTGGGCTTGTAAAACCTCAAAGCCTACCACCAGTGACACAGTTCCTCTAACCAGGCCATACCTCCTAATCCTTCCTAAATATTTCTATCAACTGAGGACTAAATATTCAAACATATGAGCCTATGGGTAGCCGCCAGCCTCATTGAAACCACAACAGGGCCATTAATAATCTTACACTTGACAGATGAAATGAGGCTACAGCCCCACCTAGCAAGGACCCTGGGATCTAGGTCTCCTGTAGAGCAGGAAGTACAGCTAACACCACACTGTGGGGAGTTCACAAGGACAGACCAAGGATGATGTGTCTAATCACACAAAGTAGAAAATGTGATTTTTAAAAATAAGAAATAAACAGCCAACGGGAGCTATGTTCTAAAATTAACTTAGTGTTGGACAGAACTAGGGACATACAGATGTTGCCCAAGTGAAATTGAAAGTGCTCAGGCCACTTAAGAGGACACTGTAGTGTCCAGATGAATGCTGCTAAAGGGCCTAAACCAGGGCAGGTATAAGATTGGAAAGGAATGAAGATGATGTCCAGGCTTTGAGCCTGTATACAGAAAATAATAACTGGCAGTGTGATTAGACAGATAACAAGTCAGCAAGAGCGATGCATTCCTTAGGTCAGAGGCTGAACAGGGAGAAACTTGGAAAAGGATAGAATATAAGGTAGAAAGTTGGGGAATCACAAGTAATGAAAAAAAAAACCACAAGGGACTTTTAAATTTTGCTATATTTTATTTATTTAGTCATCCATTTGCATGTGTATACACACATGGCACATAGGAGTTGTCTCTTTCCTTCTAGAACATGGAAGTCCTAGAAATCAAACTCAGGACATGAGGGTTGGCAGTAAGTGCTATTACTTGCCAAACTATCTTGCTGAACATTTACAACCTGCCAAGCACCGGACTAACTGCTAGAGATCCAACAAAGAATAGCAACATACCAGCTTCCTGCACTCATTTAGTTGGCAGGCTGGCAAGAGAAGCAAACACTAATGCAAGAATCATACACATGAGCACAATTACAAATTGTATTGAAGTGTGTCTAATTTCCAAAAGAGAAAAATCACTTGGAAAACAGCTTTAATTACATGGCAAAATCAAACCATCAATGGCAACAGAAGGCACAGTGAGGAGAGGGGAAGCCTGCGGGAGCTGATGATTCTGGAAGCTGATGGAGAGGGTCATAAAGGGTGCCAACCACTGAGGGCACAAGAATTGAGCAAGCCACTGACTATGACAGGCCACAGTGACCTGAGTTCTGAAGAAAGTGGAGTGGAACTCAATGAATAGAGTGAGGTGACAAGATAAGCGAAGGATTGGAGATTGTTTCAATGGGGCTGAAAGCAGAGCCAAAAGAACTGGATGAGACAGAGAAAGGAGAATGGGAAGGGACAGTACCAAGAACAAAGGCTCCTGAGAGAGAAGTGAGGGGGATAGGGAAGAGAAAAGCCGTGCTAAGAAGGCTGTAGATGTGCTTGATGCCAACTGGACAGCAGTAAACATTTCCTAGAGACTTTGTACACACTGAGAACTGTGTGTGCAGGGACATTGGTGCAGTCGGCAGAGGTTTACTGCTTTACTGTACTTGGTCAACACTCTGAGAAAAAACAAAAATAAGTTGATTGTACCTAGAGAATGGTTCCAGGCAATAATATGATAATTACACAGCCTTTCAATGTATACAAACTAAACCCAAGAGCCATTCCTGGGAAGGAGATTATACACAGTGCTGATGTATTTAGTCCATGAAGAGACCTGTGTGACTAAGCACCGGACAAAAGACTCTGAAGATGCAGTCATTTCCTTCTGAGAGCTGCTGTTCTCACCCTTTGAGGCACATTTGATTGTTCAGTACTGAGTAGTAGCCAAACTCATTATCACAAACCTTCACACTTGGTTCAAAAGCAAAACTGACCATCTGAGTATGTTCCTACACATGAATCTATGTGTAGTGTGTACATGTGCGGAGGCCACAGGTAGACATCCACTTTCCTTACAAGGGCATAGTCTCTCATTGCACCCAACCTACCCAGCTTGCCCTGAAGATCCCTGGCTCTGCCTCCAGAGCGCAGGGGTTACAGGCAGGAATCCATATCCATTCAGCTTTTATGTGGGTGCTGGAAATCTGAAATCTGTTCCCACAGCAAGCACTCAGTCATCTCTCCATCCCAAACACCTTAAAAATTTTAACAGAACACTTTTCTAGGTGCATTACAATTCTGGAAAATAAATAGAAGCAAAGAGGTCCACAACATTTTTTCATCTTGTTTAGTGCTTTTGAACCCTCAAAATGAACAAACTCTTAAATGCAATCTTTAAAGTTGCAAGCCAACTGTAATACAAATTGGAGTATAACTCTTTTGACTATAGTCAAAATAAAACCCAACCTCTTATATTGTCCCTAAGCTCCTCATGATCCCATCCCTGCCAGCCATCTATCTATCACCCACCCACTCACCCACCCATCCACCCATCCTCCCATCATCATCCAGCTGGGCTGGCCTGGAACTCACTATGTAATTCAGGTTGGCCTCCAAGATCCTCCTGCCTCAGCCGCCTGAGTACCAGGATTAAAAAGGGGGGTCTCATTATCTCTTTGAGAATTTCACATAATGTATTTTAACATGTCTGTGCCCTTCCCTCAACTCCTCCAAGACCCTGCCCTACCTGCTAGCTATATTTAATGCTTAAAACACGTTTAAGTTCTCACCTCAGCTTCCTGGTCCAGAACAAGTTCTATATAAAAATAAACCAATTATGGCTTTATGCCTGTCCTGTACATAGAATAACTTCCTAAATTCCCTAAGAGAAAACATTCAGGAGGAATCATATTTTATGCTTAACTGACACATTTATTTCCTTAATTTTCCTACTAAGACAGCTTAATGATTACAAAGAAATTAATAGCATGTATTGATGCTGTACAAGCATGATTAATGACTTTTCTAAGATTAAAGTATTATCATCTTGATTATTAGATAAAGAAAAACCTATTAACTAGCTTTCAAGTTGGGTAATTTACTCCATTAAAATCAGCTACACTGTTTCGAGATTTAAATTATTGTTCAAATTCATGTATGCAAACAAATTCATTACAATTCAGGAGATTTCCCTCTGAAACTCACTGCACTTAAAATCCAGAGCCCTCCTAAGGGCCATGGAGTGAGAATAGTTAAACTGAAATATTTGTCCTTTCTGGACAGAGTATTCTACAGTGTTTTGTTTGTTTTTAGCCAAATCCACACTCCCATAAGAGTATATAGTAGCTGGAAGGCCAAGAAATTGTGCCTTACAACTGACGTGGCCATAAGGAGAGCTGCTCTTAGCTCTCTTATGCCAGGTGAGGTTGGGACCAATCACTTCACTGTAGAGATGAGTCTAGACAATATTTCTAATAACAGCTTTGTAAAAAATACACACAATTCTAAACCTTCTAGAATAATTTTCTAGAACACTCATTAAGATAAGCAAAATCTTCTGGTCCATATTTTTACAGAATCCATCCTAATAAGTGTCTTTCAAATTCCTTCAGAAGTCAAGAAGAGCACAGCATTTATGAGCCTACTGTGTGTCAGGCCATGAAAAACTCTTTACTGGGTTATGTCCGAAGAGGGCCTCTGCTGAGCAGAAGCGATGGAGAGCAAACAGGCTGAAGAACTTTGAGAGGACACACAGTAGGAAAAACAGAGTTATACAGTTTCTCTTATGCTTCACTGTCTCCTTTAAGGATAGCCACTTAAAAAAAAAATCTGCTGGGGCAGCTTTAAAAGACATATCAAAAATAAAAATACCAGAGCCAGATGGCCTGAATTTATATCTGTCTTGGTTCTATACCACTTCTCAGTCTACATGACACCTGAGAAGCTACCCAACTAATGTTCCTCAATTATGTCATTGGGAAGTAGGAACAATAACAGAACACAGAGAAGACACTGTAATAATCCAATAAGTCAACCCATAAAAAAGTTCATGTCCAAAATAGCTTACTGATACACCAGTAAGCACTCTATAAATGTTAGTTCTTTTTTGACATTTTTTATCTGAAAGTTTTATACACACACACACACACACACACACACACACCCTCACACAACCACAGTTCCCCTTCCCTCCCCAAATGTTAGTTCTTACGAAAAGTAATACTAGTCAATTAAGTCCCCAGGGATTTTCAAGGTTCATTTAGCTGTCTAGACTTACACATGATCAACTGGAACTGACCTGATTTATACAGTTCCCATATACAAAACTGTGTGCGTGTGTGTACATGCACACATGTGTGCCTAGTTTTAAAGCTATGCTACACACAATAATGCATCTTTTTCTCAAAACAAAAGTCCTAATAAGAAGTTAACTGCTTCCTTTATCAATTAAGAAAATGTTAAAATAATTTACCATAGGATCTCAAACAGGAAGTGTTAAAATCAGAAACTGAATTTGGGGGTTTCCAGGTCAAAAGCCCAAGTTCTTTTACATAAACCATTTGAGTTTTTCTTCCTACTCTCATTCTGCCCATTAGTTATAACCTGGATTCGAGCTCTGAAAAAGTCTTTAGACCCTTCTACTACAAGATTCCCTCTGCACAGGAAGAAACAAACACCCAGAAAGTTCACTGACTTGCCTGAAGCTGTGTGTCTTTCTCACAGTACAATAATGCCACTGTGCACTCTCAGACATCGATGGGTAGCCTGCTTCTAGGAGGCCCTCAGCTCTGCTTCTAGCCTCACTGGAGCTGACCCGTACCAACACACACCATATAAACTGAGACTATGGTGGCTGAGCGCCCACCTGCGATCGAGTAAATGGACTTGTCACATCAAGTTTAGCTGCTCAGGCTTTTCTTTGTCCCAGCTAACTAACAGTGGCATGCTGGAGGCTCAAAGTTAGCAAACAAGCCAGATGTAGATCTACTTTATAATACCACTGAGGAAAACTTTGCCAAACAGGATTTTTTAAAAAAAATATTTATTTTTTATTATGTATATAGTGTACAGAAGAGGATATCAGATCTCATTATAGATGGTTGTGAGCCACTATGTGGATTCAGGTCCTCAGGAAGAACAGCCAGTGCTCTTAACCTCTGAGCCATCTCTCCAGCCCCCAAACAGGGTTTTCTAAACAAAGTCAGACTCAGACAGAATTTCACCCTCAAACAAACAACAACAACAACAACAAAAAGCATAGGCTACCATAACAGGAGAATTACACCTGACCTGAGAAAGGAAGCTCACTACTAAGGTGGCTGTTCCTAGCAATTTACCGCCTGAATAAGCCAAGCACACACAAGTAAGAGGAACCAACGGTGGCATGCTGAGAGACAATGCAGAGACTTCAATATAATGAATCCCCTTTTGACCAGAGGTGGGTTCATAATTAGCGTCTGCTCCCTCCTAGCCCACGCTGCTCTGCACTCATTTGATTACTTCCTGAAGGACCATGCTAGAGACAACTTGAAACCACAAATCCACAGGCCTCCCAAGCCAACAGGCAACGTATGCACATCAGCATTAGCTGCTTCTGTTACAAGGGGATTGTTCATGTTCCCACTCAGCACACTCAAGGGTTTGAGGGTTCACTTACACAGTTCTTCCAACCACTGAAAGGGCCAGTTCCTAGGCCTAACTGCTCAGTACACTGAAACCAGTAGAAAATTCCAGCATCGATTTCAAGAGATTTAGCTTGCCATGGACAAAGGGCTCAGAACTGGTGTGAGCCTCAGGTTTGGGCTCCATTAGCTACTTACAGGACTGACAGAGTTCATTCTTCTCCAAGAAGAGCTTTACAATCCTCACCTAGGACATGGCAATCATCATCTCTTCACATCTTCAGTAGTAATGCAGAGTTATATACAGGAATAAGAGTGGAGACACTCTGCCAATAGTAAACGTCCAAGTGGAAGGACTTGGCTTGCTCGCCCTAACTGGCTTCCCTGGGTGACATCCTTTTATGGCTCCCCGCTGCCCTAAGGCTAAGGCCTAGACTCTTGACTAATGAGGCTAAAAAGTTTCTCCCAGTCTGCCCTCAAGTACCTGCTATCTTTACCTCTGGCCATTTCCTCTACCCTTGTCTCAGGTGCCAGAGTTCCTCTAGGAATCTATGATGGCCATGCAGGCAGTAGCCCCTTGCCCAGAGAATCCTCCCTCTTCTCTCCCATTCCACTAACTCACCCCTCCATCAGATTCTGATGAGTTAGCATGTAATTTTCTCCTCTAAGCTCTCCCCAGCCTCTCCTTAGTGCTTTTATAACACCATTTATTTCTCCTGCTGCAGCCTTTCCTATTGCTGTGTTAAAATGACCTGCATACTCTTCATTTTTTCCATTCTCAAAGTTTTTCAGACCAAAACCGAAAGTGGTTGTGGCTGGCAAGATGGTTCAGTCAGTAAAGTGTTTGCCAAGCCTGAGTTTGACCCCCCCAGAGTCCATATAAAAGGTGTGCATGGTGGCATGTCTTTATAATCCCAGAACTGGGCAGGCAGGAGCAGTGGCAGAGACAGGAAGCTAGCCTAGCTGATCAGAAAGTTTCAGGTTTAATGAAAGACTCTGTCTCAAAATCAAGATTGACAGCAACTGAAGAATAACAACTGAGGCTGACCCCCCGCCTCTAAATATGAGCACACACACATACACACCCATACACAAGCACGCACACACACACAAATGTGGTTGATAGAACAAATACAAAGAAAATGCTGTATTTGACCTCAGTAGTTGACTGGCTACTACATTCCCAATGCAACTTCATAAACAACGAAGCCTAGTTCAACTTTAACCCCAATTCCAGCTGCTCTTTTTTAGTAAATAGAATATTATATGTCCTTGGAGTCCAGATCTCTGAATTTAACCCATTCTTTTTCTTCTACAAAATGTTAACCACATCCAGACTGTATGCTAAACTACCAGTTTCTTTTTAAAGCAAAAGGACTGAAGTCAATGAGGTATGAGAGAAAGGAGACATAAAATTAGGAAGCCAATGCTCATGACATTAAAAATACCAGACAATCTCTTTAAAGCTACAAACCTTCAGCCACACACAAGGATAACACAAGGCTACTGCTCCTTCATTCTGCCTCTGACATGTCAAACACTAGTGCCCACTGGTGAGAAGAAAGCATAATCATTAGCTGGAGAATGAAAAGAAAAATCTATTTTTTCTTTATAGACACTGATTTAATAGACTGGCAAAATGATGCTGCCCAGGGGCACTCTGAAGACAGGGAAGCTAGCCATCTTCACTGCTGAGGAAGCAGCCAGCCCAAGGGCCTTGAGAGGAGCTTGTGCAATAACGGATGGAGGACTGAATTTATAAGCAATCAACAAATAACAGTACAGTCAGTGATCACTCTTTCCTAATGGACTGTGTGTGTGTGTGTGTGTGTGTGTGTGTGTGTGTGTCTGTTTAAGGAGGTGAGTATTTTATAGGATCTCTTCCAGATAAATATAAGAAATCAACTACAATTCAATGTCTAACCAGCTGAAGGAGACAAGAGAGATGCTCAGTGGTTAAGAGCATGCACTGCTCTTGCAGAGGACCTGGGTTCAGCTCCCAGCAAGTTCCCAGCTTGCAGTTCCAGTTCCAGGGGATCTGACACTCTCTGACCCCTTGAGGCATCTGAATATGTGCCTATATAACTCACAGGCACACATAAACAAAAAGCAAATTAAATAAATCTTTAAGAAGTTCACCCTGTATTTCATAGCAAAACTTGATCATCATTTTGGAGTTGCCCTTCCAATTTATACTTAGGGAAAATGCCTATAATTGGAGGGAAGCACAAAGCCATTGCTTGTACAATACTATAGGCTGAATACAGTAACTAAGAAGCCATTTCAACAAAATGCATGGTAAATTAAAGGAGAGCAAAACCTAAATTCACAATGTAATGGTATTTATCAAGGCTAAAGACTGAGAGACCAAGATATAAAAACATCTTTGATAGCAATATATATGCTTTATATTTTCATTTACAGTGAAATTTCATATATAGAAAATTCATAATTTAAATTTTTTCCATAAAAATTTCATACTGTGGGACTAGAATATTTTAAAAAATGTAAATAAACAAAATAGGAAATGCACCAGCTCAAATACTATGGGTAACAGTCTCATTCCCACATCACTGCTCATTGCTGCTGGGTAAGTCAGTGTTTTTCTACCACCCTGCTCTAAACAATATGTAAGGGTAATCACAAGCAGAGGTCACAACTGAGTCTCGGATGCTAGGCAGGGGTTTCTAATTCCTCACCCAATGGCAGCTTAAGCTGCCAACGTGGAGGAGGACACTGAAGAAAGAACCAAGGAAACCGATAGGGCAGAGTGGACTTTCAGTCTTTCCCTGTTCCAAGCCAAGTCCTTCCTGTACAGTCCAGCAGGAGTGAGGTGCTAACAAAAGTCAGTGAAATGAGAAAGTAGCCTAAGTCACTTCAAAAATGGAATAGAGGACTCTAAATAAAGAGTTGTTTTCTACCCTGAATCAAAGATTTTATCAGAGTACTTTAGAAGAGAAAAAAGGTAGACTTCCCTGTTGAAAACCATACAGAGCAACCCACACCCATGCAAATTCATAGACAACAAATAAACAGGGTCCAGCTGGCCACTGGTATGTCACAAGGCAAGCTTCTTGCTTTTCTAATGATCTTTATGTATCTACATGTACTTAGGGAGATAATGAATATTTCATACCACCTTTTCCAGATAAACATTGTGTCATGTCCTAAAAAGTAAGCATATAATTCAGCTTTAAATTAGTTTACCCTATATTTCAAAACAGAACTTGATCAATCTCTAAGACTGTCCTTCTACTGTATATATCAAAAGAAAATAACCTGTGATTTACTAAAATAAATACTGTCTACTTTTTCAACAAAACAGCCAAGTTAAATATGATGTGAAAGCCTTGCCAGTCCAAAAGCTTTGGAAGTTTATACATTGCCTAATCTCCTGTGGTTGGTTTTATCAGGGTGAGGAAGAACTCTACACCTAACTTTGCTTCCGCAAACTACATTGAAATTGTGCCACAGCTGCCACAGCTGCCAGATGCCACTGTGGCCTGTGTTAGTAACCCTGCAACTAAACTTGATGACCATGATACCACGAAGAGCTTTAGCATTTACTCTGGGAGCCAAGAAAGATTCTGAACTGAGGAGGAAAAAAGCTCCCTGAGAAACACCTAAAGGTGCACAGCAACAGGCAAGTACCAAAATGTCTCATTAGCCGGGCCAGGCCTACAAGTAAGGCAGCAGGAACGCAGCTTGCAGAGCTGGGGTGAGCAACTGCTACCAGCTAGCTCATGTACCGTCCCACAGGAAGCCCTGAGCCACTAAGCATCAAAAACGTATTAGCTTCTTTCTCATAGAAGCCATTTCTTTTAGGTTCTTATTCACTTAAATCAAAGTAAGGAAAATACCCTAAACTTAAAAACTGAACATAGAAACCATGTGTAACTCCAATTCCAAGCATGTGACACCCTCTACAGGCACCTGCACTCACACATGAATATATACTCAAACAGACACACAAATAAGAAAACAAATAATCTTTTTAAAGAAAAAGAACACATCGTTACATACAATAACTTATATAATTATGGTCTAAAGTTTGCTAATAATGAAATTCAATCATAACATGTTGCATGGTCAATAGCTACCTGCTCATGTTAGAAAATAGCATATTAGTGTAGGAAGGTGCCAACCCCCCCACACTCTGCTTCCTCATGACAGATGTTAGGAGCCCATCATCATCCTCCATCTTGCTGGGCTCAAAAAGGACTTCAGATCTCCACAGAACTCAGCATTCCAGCAAGCCACACCAACCCACCAACACTGGCTTTCCCCTCACTGTGCTGTGTTCTCCTCATATCTCCCAGCCCAAATGAGTACCCCTAAACACACTATGCCAAAGGACTGCACTGAGTCTTTAAAGAAAGTTACATCATGATAATTTCACCTCAAGAAATGCCATAAAATAGCACTTTCACTCAAACTATAAAATAGTAATTTCCTCCCTTTAATAATGACAGAAAACATAAACACATTAGTTTTCCTCTAGATATAGGCTATCCCAGTGGTACATAAATCAGGTCTATATAATAAGCATTTTGAAAATAAATGTTTGTAGTCAGCCCAAAAGTCCAGCCCATTCCTAATCCACTCACAACCCTGTGACTCAAACAAGTGCTGTGCAGAACACAGACACAAACACAGCTCCATCTGCTAATTAAAAATGGGCATCAAACTGTTAACAGGCATCTGTTGCATTGTTTGAAGCTAATGGGAGAGACAAAGCTGAAATGGCTCTTCTAATGCAAACCCAGTGATTTCACTCATTTTCTGTTTGGTATTTATGAAGGTGGGGGTTGGAAGCAGGGTGTTAAAATGGCTTATTATGCATACCAAGAGATTAGTGAAATCGCTTTCTAGTCTAAAACTGATTACAGGGCAGTAAAGAGCATTTTACACTAGAGAAGATACCATTTCTATATTATCAAACCAAATTAAACATTTTTATCTTAATTCAGATAAAATTTAGTCATGTCTAACACTATGAAAGTACAACAAATTTACAAAATGCTTTCTTTACAGTCCGTAACTGTTTTCACAGTTCATCCATCTAGCCATTCATTCACTGCACAGTCCTATAAATCAGACCTTGGAGATTTACTTAGTCTGACTTGACTCTTACCTTGGGAAATTCAGACCCTAAAAAACACATACAGATGATCATATTCCATCACTGATAAATCAGCTAAGGCCCTAGAACAACCTACTCATCCTAGGCCACAAATCCATCTGACTTGGGACTGCTGCACCTCTGAATTCATCATGTCATTTCCCTACCACTACAGAAGAACCATTCTGCTTCACCTACCTAGGAACTGAACATGACTGCAGGTTTATCAATGAAAACACAGTCCTGATAAAGGATCCCTTTTCAATTTCTGTGACCACCATATATCCTTGACCACCATGCCTGGTTTGTAAGTAGGTGGTTCACAAGCCTTATCTAGACACAGGTACGTCTACTTTACATGCATCACAACATTGTTTAGTTACCTTTTAACTGCCCATACGTTTGTGTTTTTCTAAGAAAAATTCAGCCAATCTTGAGGGCAAGATTTTTCCAACATGCAGCTGAGCCACACGCATTCCTTTGGCCCAGCTGGCCAAGGTCCACACCACCCTCTACAAGCTCCCATCCAGACCCTTATTTGAAGCTCCTACCTGTCCTATTTGAGCGTGCACCCTGACCCAGGCAGGAGCAGTTGATAATCTTACTCTGCATTTCTCAATTCATTTTTCCACAACTACATACATCTCACTCTCCACAATCTGACTCACTACTTAGCATCTACTCCCTCATCTGGAACCCTCTTCTCATCCTATGAGAACCCTTGCCTGAAAAATGTTCAGGTGCCAGTTACAACACAGGGGAGTGCTGATCTGTAGCACAGAGCTACAGGCAGGTAGGCAGAGCAGACCTGAGGCAGCCCCAGACCAGGCCTGCAGCATCTACCATTCTCTTCCCAGCTCTATCCTTTCAGATTCAGGTCAAAAATCAACTACTAAGTGTTTCCACCTGGTCTGCAGAGATTAAACTTATTTTCCTCTAAAAATCCAAGTTGATTCCCCTTCCCCTCTGGCTTTTTTCAGTAGATAAGACACCCTGGCTGTTGTTACCAAGTGACCCGCCCCCTACTTGCCACCTGCAGAAAGGTGGCTGATGCTCTTTAGCAGAGAACGCTTAGGGCACCACTCACCTTCCCCAAGCCTGCATTTCTGGAAAGCTTTTCTCGTGGACTAGAACACATATCCCGGTCAGGAGTGGAGCCCCTATCAGCCACTATAAGTCCTACTACTTCCTAACACTGCTGTGGGCACCAGCACTGAGATGGGAACCCTACCGGAGAGTGCTCGAAGAGCAGACCGACATAAAGTAAGGTTTTACGCACAAAATGCTCATCTCAACTTGCATATTCTTTGGTATTTAACAAGGAAAACAACTATGAAAATGAAAATCAATTTCCTCTACACATCTGGCTCATGCTCAGCCAGATGTTCCTATCATCTTGGATAAAAATGTAAATATGACAGCTTGTTTTTCAGTCAGTAGGTCTTGATAAAAGTTTTGAAATGAGAACAACCAAAAGAACTTTACATTTTAAGAAGGGGTCAACAACCTTGTTCTACAAAGGTCCAGTCAGTAAATAACTTTGTGGGTCACATAGAGTCTTTGTTCCATATTCTTTGTTGTTTTCATCTTTTTCAAAAATATTTATTTATTTATTATGTATACAGTATTCAGAAGAGAGCACCAGATCTCATTATTGATGGTTGTGAGCCACCATGTGGTTGCTGGGACTTGAACTCAAGACCTCTGACCTCTGGAACAACAGTCAATGCTCTTAACCTCTGAGCCATCTCTCCAGCCCCGTTGTTTTCATCTTTAGCAACTTCTTTTAAAATGTAAAAACCAAAACATAAAAACCAAAACAAGAGCCTCTTCTGACCCATGGGCTATACAGTGTTAACTAACTGGAAGGCCAATGAACCCAAGACAAGAATACAGTGTCACAGAAACCTCTAAAAGTCTTCTGCTAATGGTTACCAGTGTAAGACTTAAAAAAAAGATTTCATGAGTTATTTCACACGTGGAAGGAATGTTAATGGCAGGGTGCACTATGATCTCCTGACCTGAAACTCCAGGCCTGGAAGAAAGGGCAAAGGCTGTGTACCCAGTTGTCCCCATATAGAGTCTCTCAGGACTATCTCTCTTAACAGAATGCTAATCAAAGTGGAAACATCTTACCTGCCCACATACACAGACACAAAATCTAACTACTTTCTGGAAAAAGTGGCTGTACTGGGAGGGACCACACTCATGTGCAGTGATGAAAAGGATAAAGAGCTGAATCTGAAGCTTCTCCAGTGGCTCTGCTGAAGGTGAGAGCGCTCGCTGCATTTGTCCGTTAGGTCAGGGCATAAAGTAGATAATTTCTACAACTCTCTCTGATGTCAAACAATGACTAAACTAAATAACGAAACCGCTCAGGAAATACCTAACAGGAAGAAGGGGGCAGGGAGGAGGAGAGACAGCCAAGAGAATCAGCTTAGAGGCCCCATACAGGGCAGAGTTGGGTTCTCTCTGTCCTACCAGCACCTTGTTCAATATAAGACCATTTCAAGATGCCAGAGTGCTTTCGCATCAATATTAAAATCATCCACATCCCACAAGAAACATAATATATAGTGAACAGTATCACCATTTCTAATGTCTTAATATTACAGTTAAAAGTGTTAATCTAAATGTTAATTATGATTATGTAAGGGATGGGGCTGGAGCCAAATAAAACTTTTTCACTTTTCCAACAAAAAACTAAAAAGCTAGTTAGTTGGTCTGAGGCATTACACCTCTAATTTCAAGTGACAAAAGCATCTTTACTCAATGGTTAGCAGGTATTATCTGACTGATAGACCAGAAGATTTCCAGTAAGTCACGTGAAAGAAAATCTACGTTTTACTACATCAAAGAAGAGAAAGGACCCAAAGTGGCAAATAGAGGAATAAAAAAAAAAAGGATATGAGACAGTTTTACCTAGAATCAAAATGACTGTTTCTTCTTTCATGATGACAGATCCCCCATCCAAACAGTCTAAACATGAAAGAATCCTGCTTTTAAAAAACACTGGCTAGACACAATAAAAATGAAAGCATATCTGCCTAGTAAAAAGCAGACATGGGGCATATCTGCCAAACACACACAAGCCCCAGGTCTTCAGAAGGGACCTCTCCTGGGGTGTGGTGCTTATCAAGTCTGTCAGCAGTGTTCCAAGACCCTGTCAAGCGCAGCCATAGAAGAACCCAGGTGTTTACACAAATGGACACTTAAATTATGATGGGAAAAGATAGGCTACCAACTGTCACCTTGACAACCTCAGATCACCTGGAGATGCAGTTTGGAGCCTGGTGAAGAATGCACGGCTGCTAGAAATGTGAATCCTTCAAACCTGTGTTTGTGACCAGTGAAGAGGCTGTGAGACTTTTCACTGGAGTGGTGGTAACTTTACCTTACTGGTCAGGCATAACTGCAACTGCAAAGCATTTGGTTTCAGGTATGTAAGGTCTCTGACTGTCTACTACCACATCCTGTTGGAGCTCTGGGGCTCAGAAAGAGGCATTGGATTTTCCCCTCCTCCATTTCAACTGAAGAACTTCGTGAAGCTTCTCTTTCACCACATTAACCACACAGAAACATAAAGAGCAAGAGATCCCGTGAGAGCTATATCCTGATCTCAGCCGTCAAAGGACACTAGTGTTAATGTTTTCATAACTGCAACCCTCCAAATATGCTCATTCAATCATTAAAATAATAATTCATTCAAAAGATCCTAATCTTTTACTGTGAAATGTCATCTACTACATATGTGTGCGTGCAAATACACGCACACTCGGGCACACACACACACAAACATATTGGGGGAAGGCTAGTGATTAAGTCCTAGGCCTCATCCATGTTACTCATATACTATACCACACTGAATTATACCACTAACCTAGAAAAGTGATTTTTTAAAAATACTACTTAAAAGGTAAGTAGTAAATGTCTTTATAGGAAATGTGGGACAAAGAGCATGTGTGAGGAGGGAGTGGACAGACTGATTAGTAAATCTATTGTGGGGGAAAAATCCAAGGAATTTAACAGACTATATCAGTGAGATTTATTCACTTTCCCTTTACTTTTTCCTCTAAAAAGGTTTATGTGTTTGTGTGTGCACCTGTGTTCGACATATACATGCGTGAGTGCAGCTGTTCAGAAAGGCCAGAAGAGGGATCAGTTACCCTGTAGTTGGAGGTATGGGCCTGCAGTACTTGTGAACCATCTGGTGTGGGTGCTGGGAACTATGGTCCTCTAGAAGAGCACCTACCACTGTGAACTGCTGAGCCACCTCTCTTGCCCCATTTTACTCACTTTCAAGGCAGGAGGAAAGTTCTGAGAGAGAGTCACATAGAACAGACAAAGCCCTCTGCACTCAACTTGTTGGAAATTGTTCTTTATCATCTACACTACAGTATGCATTCAGCACGGAACAAGAGTTACTTGGGGTTTTGAAGTTGATACCAAAAATGAATGTCCTTTAGTAACTGTACCAGCTTCCACCGAGCCTCTTACAAATACACTTGGGAGATGCAAGATGACATTTAAAATCTGCTTCCTCAGAAAAGAAAAGTCCCACTCAAGACTAACTGCCAAGAACTTGCAACTCAAACTTCCTTAAGCCCAGACATCACAACACCCATTCAGTCTGGATGAAAGAAATTAGAAGAAACCAAGAATATACCTACTAAATGAATATACAAATATTTAAACATAGATTTTGTTTTGTTTTTTAATTCAAGTATCTGGGTGTTTTGTTTTGTTTTCCTGCACACATGTAAATGCACCATGTAGGTCTCTGGTCCCCACAGAGGCCAGAAGAGGGTGTTGGATCTCATGGAACTGGAGTTACAGGCAGTTGTGAGGTGCCAGGTGGGTGCTAGGAACAAAACCTGGGTCCTCTGTAAGAGCAGCACATCACTGAAGCAACTTTCCAGCCACTTAAACATACTTATTACCAACACATTAGTTCCCCAAAGCTTGTGGATTACTTTGAAAACAATTTGGGAAAAGCCCAAATAAGCTAGTAGTAGAGGCTGGAAAAAATCACCCACACAGTCAAAAAGCTGATTCTTAGGGTACCTAAAGGACTGCAGCTATTCAACAGGGAAAATGATGGTAAGATTATTCTACTGAAAACTTAAAGCCAGTTTTGATTTGCTCTTTGATTTATAAGTTAAAGATCCTGTTACCAGCGCACAATGCCTTCTACTACAAATATAAAAAGGACAGCTCCCAGGGAAGAGTGTAATTTTGTTTTCTTTAATCAATTAGAAGTAACTGAGAAATACATAATATGGTTTGACTCACCTAAAATGTAATTAGAATCGAAGGAAACTTATACAGGGAGGCAGGTGGAATTTGTGCTCAACCGCATCTTAGACATTACTAAATACTCAGGCTCAAGATTTTTAAAAGTTGAGAAGCACTGCTTCCCAAGACACGGAGTAAAGGAGTGAGCAAAGTATTTCTGATCACATCATCCCCAAAGTCACCAGTCCTCGTAATATCTATTAACACACAGAAGAATTTAACACTCCATAGACATTACTCCATCATTGGTCACTTTTAAAATCTTGATTCAAAGAAGTCAAGAGAAAATGGAAACTAGAGTTCCCAATTACTGAGGAAAGTTCTGCGCCCCACGTTTTCCATTTCCTCTCTTTTCTCTGCTCAACCCCTGCACTACATCCTCTGCTTCCCCTTCTTTCCAGCTAACGCCCAGCTCCCTTACTTTCTCCACCAAGTAGCCTCAGGCTGTCCTCTGGTCCCCCAGCTCTTCTCCCACCTACAATTTTCTCTCGGCATTTCTGTGCACACCTTTATAGCCAATGTCGCTTCATCCCTCGCCTCCTGAACATTCATTCATGTCCCTCAATTCCCTTCTGACCTCCCAGTCTCACTTCTCTTGTCCCTGGTGTCCTCTGTCCTTTTCTTTACTTCATTTGAAGCCCCTAAAGTCCTCAACCCTTCATTCCCCCTTCACATTTCCTTCCTCTTTCCTGTCTTTCTGATCCATGTTCGTACCCACTCTCCCCTCCTTCTCTCTTTGCGTACAATTTCCTGTGTTTCCCCCGACTCGGTCCCTCTGGGACCCCTCCGCCTCCGCCCCGGAGCCCCCTCGTGTCTCCCTGGTTCCCGATTGCTCCGGTTCTCGTTCCTCCGCCCGCAGCCCCGCGTCTCCGCCGGCCCCTCTCGCCCTCGCCCTGCCGGCTCGCACTGCCCTCTCGGCGGACTCCGGGGTCTCCCTTCCCGGGGCGTCAAGCCCTCGCGTGCCCTCTCCCAGGCCCCTGGGCGCCTGCCCCCCGCGTCTCAGCCCCCGTCCCGGGCCGCGGCCGCTCCCTCACCGATCGTGGAGATGAAGGTGGTGTTGAAGGCGTCCTCTGAGAAGCGGAACAGAAGGCAGGTTTTTCCGACGCCGGAGTCGCCGATGAGCAGCAGCTTGAAGAGATAATCGTACGTCTTCGCCATCTTCTCGCTCCGGCCCTCTTTGACCGCCGAGAGCTAGGAGGCGGTGGAAAGAGGCGCGGAGGGGGCCTCGGGCGAGGGGGCGTGTCCGCCGAGCGGCTCGCGCCCCGCCCCGCCTCTAAGCCCCGCCCCTTGGAAGAGACCGGCGCGCCCCGCCCCGCTCCGGCCAATCCGCCGGCGATTTGTCATCGCCTTCCGCGCCGCGAGGCTTTGTGGGATTTGTAGTACGCTGGGAGAGCCTCGGGCGTTCCGTACCCTGGCTGTCCAACCCGAGTGGATAACAAATCTGTGATGTGAGACAGTGCACACCGAGCTTCCACCCATACTGGGAAACGACTTCGTTTCGAATTCCTCTTCTCTCGCTATAGGAACTTGACTTCGTGTTTTCTTTGTTTGTGGGTATCTTTGAAATCCAAGACTGAGTCTCGCAATTAGCACATCTATTTGCCTGGACCCGGACCAGGGAAGCTTTCTTAGAGACATGGTAGTCCTCGAAGTCTGCAGATTATCTGTAGAGTATTATCTAGCTTCTCTTGCCCAGTTCTTAGGTACCCTTCCACAACCTTCAATCATAGAACTCAAAGAGTAATATTACCCAGCTAACTTCATCCCCACTTGTGCCCTCTGAACTACAGGCCACAGGCAAACACGATGCTCATGTTAGAGTATCTGCTTCACTAACAGCCCCGATACCCGCAGAAGGATGGATTTGTTTTGTTTTTTGGAGTGTTGTTGTTGTTTTTAAGATTGAGAAAGGGAATGTGGGAAGGCTTGTGATACAGTCTTGTAAAATCACCTGAGACAGGAATTTGATGCAGAGAATAACATTTGGATTTAGTCTTGGCTAATCCATTTCACTGACGTGTGAAATCTCACAGGCTTGGCACATCTCAGGTTTCTCATCTGTAAAACTTATGTAAAACAAACTACTTCATAGGATTGTAGTGAAAATTAAATACTGACTGTGAAAGCATTTTGAAACTCCTAAGGTGCTGTGAAGTGTGGGTGTTAGCTGTGTTTAAATTTATTACTCCTCAGGAGGCTTTCAATTAACAGGTGGCAAAAGGAAGGGAGGAAACAGCACTTTGATGTATTCAATTCAAACCTTCATTATTTATTACCCTAGACTAGTTCTTTATTGTTCAGTGCTCTTTTATCTGCAGGTGGCAGAAACCCAGCCAGATCAAGCTCCTGTGGCAGAAGGGTTTACTGTCCAGGTCATGTGGAAGGGGCAGGTAAGGAAATCAGGAGCTTTATCTTGTCCGAAGTCTCTGTCTCATCTCTGCTTCATTTTCAGTTTTAATTTAAAATGTCAAATACTAACAGCTAACACAATCCCCCACCCACCCAAGACACACATACACATCAGCAAAAGTTCTTTGGATTTCTCGATAATTTTTAAGAGAATTAAAGGGGCCCTGCCGGACATCAAACTATCTGGGAAATACTTACCTTAGAGGCAAGGAAATACTTTCTAGCAGAAGTTGTTACAGGAAGCAGTGAACTCAATCATTAGTGTAAAAGTGGGGAGGGGTTGGAAAGTTAATTGAACAAGTCAGCCAACTCTTCAAAGATGTACGTTAGATGCCTGTGACTCCATGTACAATATCAATGGTGTTGCATGCCTGGTCCTATTGTAGCAGAAAATTTAGTTGGTCCTAATATTGACCTTCACTTTCTATGTGTAAAGAAGATGAAAGGCATAATTAACTCATACTTATTGATCACACAGTACCCCCCACAGAGGACAGCACTGTTCTGCCAACTTAATAGCTAATGTCTAGAGTATGCCTTAGGTCAAAGCTGTCCTCACAGTCATGGTTCTGAGGAAGAACTAAACTCCCTTTGGAGCAAAACCTGCAGTTTTGCTCTGGCAAAAACTGAGCTTCTTTGCCTGAGCCAAGTTCTGAAGCATGCCTCTGAACTTGGCTTCATCCACTGTCTGCACAGTTGTGGGTGGCCCAGTTCCATTCCTTGGTCCTCATTCATGAAATAGAAGTAAGTCTTAAAAGACCACTGGAATCTTCTTAATTTCTCCACTTTTAGATTTAAACTTATATGTCATGGTCTGTGTAGAGATCGCTCGCAGTAGTTGGAATCTCTCCTAGCATGCCATGTTTACTTAGATTTGGGAGGATCAAACTCAGGTCATTAGACTTGCATGCTGAGCCACCTCATCGACCCTCTTCTTTCTTTGGAGGAAAAGGAGCTGGAGAGATGATTCAGTGGCTAAGAACACAGGCTCCTCTAAGAGGACCCTGGCTGGGTTCCCAACACCCATGTGACACAATCATTCATAACTCCAGTACCGGGAGACCCAATACCCTCTTCTGGACCTGTGACCACTGCACATATGTGGCATTATGCACAGACATACATGTAGCCAAAACACCTATACATATAAACAATGAAGGAGATAACTGTTGGTTCCAATAACTTTTGACATAGTGGGCTATGTCAGCTGTTGTCATTGCTGACTGTGGCACGGCACATACTTAGATAGTAAATAACTAAGCTCGGAAGAGAAGTGAGAGTTAAGAGATTTAAAGTCCCTAAATTTCCTTAGGGGAATTTTGTTAATGAATGGGAATTTAAGAAAATAATAATTCTGTTATATTTTCAGTTATTCATCTTTTTTCTATTACCAACTATGTATAATATGGGGACTTCCTAGCTCTACATTTGAACATCATTGGTGAACTTTTCAGGCATTTTGATATGTTAACTTTAAAAAAAAAAATCAGACTTTCCTTTTATTATGCATTACTGATCCTCAGATTTTGTACTCTGGTATATTAGAGACCAGATTCATGCTGATAGTAACTGGGTACCATTTATTCTAAGAAGTTTGCTCAAAGGGCTCATCCTAAGTCTTTATAAAGATAGATTCCTTGTTGATATTAATTTACATATTGATGATATTCTTTTCTAAAATATCACATTATAGTGATCTAAGGAAAACAGTTGTATCCATACTTTTTGTCATTTGGTTATCCCATCATCACTGAAGAGAGTATGGATCAGCACATTAAACTTGATTTTTAAAAAATTGGCTAAAACCTTCATACTACAAGTATTATAGATAAAAACCGAATACAGACATCTCAGGAGTTTGGCCTATGTGTATTTCATGACCTGAACAGTCTCTCTTCCTGACCCTAAAAGGCTGTTCTTCCTCACTGGTGACTGAGTCATGGTACTGACTCTCAGCCCCAGAGAAGGCACCTGATCCAGACTGCATCAGTCTGAGTTCTTCCCTGTAGACTTTCTAACAAAGCAGATAACAGTACTAAGAGAATCTGGTGTGAATTTGCAGTCGATCTTGATGAGAGCTTGTTTTCTTTTGCATGCTCTTGTTCCTGACCAGCTAGCCTTTGCTTGTGAGAGTAAACTGCCATGTTGTGCTCATTGTATTACTATCTCCTGTAGTTGTTATTCTTTGGATGGCAAAGCCTCTCCAAAAAACAACTATGACCTTCTTGAAAGACACTATATCTCTATGCAAATTTTCAGTATAAATTAAGAATTTGTTTTGAGCCTGGCAGTGGTTGGCACACACCTTTAATCTCAGCACTTGAGAGGCAGAGGTAGGTGGATCTCTGAGTTTGAGGCCAGCCTGGTCTACAAAGCAAGTTCCAGGACAGGTCAGCCAGGGTTACACAGAGAAACCTTGTCTTGAAAAACTAAAAGCAAGAAGAATTTGTTTCAGAATGTGGGTATGTGCATTGTGTATGTGTGTAGTTAGAAGTTTCTCTGTCCCACAGCCATTTAGTCCCAAAAAAATCACACAAGGGATTATATTAATTATAAACTGTTTGGCGTATGACTAGGCATATTACTTGCTAACTCTTAAACTAAACCATGATTCTTATCCATGTGTAGCCATGTATCTTGGTACCCTTTCCTCATTGCAGCATTCTTGCTTTCTCTGCAACTGGCTGGCTTCTCTATTACATCTACTCTGCTCTTCCTCTTCCCAGAATTCTCCTTGTCTGGTCACTCCACCTATACTTCCTGTCTGCCTAGCTTCTGGCCAATAAGTGTTTTATTAAACCAGTATTTACAATGACAAATATTTACAAAGTACAAGAGCATAGTCCCACAGCATATGTGTGTGCATGTTTGTATATATGTTGGGGGAAATACAGTCTACAGTGTGTATGTAGAGGTCAGATGACAACCTCAGGTATCAGTCCTTATCTTCCATCTTGTTTGAGTGAGGGTCTCTCATTGTTCACTTCTGCACATACCAGGCAAGCTGACACATGAGCTTCTAGGGATTCTCATGTCTCCAATTGTCATGGGTACACACTGAGATTACAGATGCACGCTACTAATACTGTATCCAGCTTTATGTGGGTTCTGGGAAATCCAAACACTAGTCTTCACACTTGCATGGCGTGGACTTTATCCATTCAACCATATCCCCAGCCTCACAATTTTTATTTGTTGATCCATGACACTTGAGTATAAGAAATGTTATCTTGGGGGTTGGAGAGATGGCTCAGCAGTTAAGAGCACCAGCTGCTCTTCCAGAGGACCGGGTTTCGATTCCCAGCACCCACATGGCAGCTAACAACTGTCTGTAATTCCAGTTCCAGGCAAACACCAAGGCAAATAATTAAATAAATAAAGAAATGTTATCTTAAGGGAAACTAAATGTGGTTAAAACCGCCTCTTGGCAAAGTAGAAATTGGCCACTCTGAGGACACCCCCTCCCCAGTTGTATTCTAGAAGAACCCAGGTGCTTACATGAGCCTGGTATATTAAGAGTGAGTAACCTCTAAGCCATGAATTGCACCCTCCATGTTGATGCTTCTACCCAGCTACTCTTGGGTGCTGGCCCTCTGCCACTGGATGAACACAGCTGTCCCGGTGGGCTACAAAGATGTCCTTCATGATAACTCTCCTCACTGACTGATGACTCAGCTGTTGCATAAGTCCTCTCTGTGTAATGGAATAATTTGTATACTTCTTTGTCTTCTCAGTTCAGTCTTGGAACTCTTCTAGGAAAGAGGCCTCACTAACTTCTTGCATCCCCAAGATACCCCGTGGGACATTTTATACACAATAGGCAAGTTATTGAACGGACATCAGTCAGTCATGCCAACCAGTATGACTAACTTAAAAAAAAAAAAAAAACTTTAGGGAGGAGTTGGGATTTTATTGGCTAAAAGGCCTACATCCTTTGAGTCTCATCAGTATCTTTCTATTTATACTCTGCTTTGTATCTGTTATTTGTTCTGTAATTACACTATTCATTGTTGTGTTTAAGAAATCAGTTTGATTATATATTCTTCTTCTAGTTTGTCAAGATCATACTGAAAGATAAGCCCTTAAAAATACCAATTCCCTTATCACCTGTGTGTCATCTAAAAGCATTCCATTTGTTTGGTAATATTCCGCTGGTATAATTCTATAATTATCCTCATCAGAGAGGGACAAGCCGTACTCTTCCGCCCACTGATATTTCCTGAGCAATCACCAGGTTAATAATGTCTACTCAAACAAATATTCATTAAGCTCACATTATAAAGCTAGCTCAGCAAGGCCACCTGGAGGTCACAGAAAAACCTGTCCTGTGCTTCCTGGCCTCAGTTTGTTCTTAGCTATTTGGGGAGTGAGTGAACAAGTAAGAAGCTGAGTGATAAATGTGAGCAGACATCCTGCTGGTATACATTGGTGGGCCAAGGGACCACTCTGATTGGTTGGTTGGTTTTTAATTTCCATCATATGCAGCTGTTCTCATTGGCTGGTGTCTGGTTTAAATATCTGAGCATCCATTCTGGTTGTTAAGTTTTCTGCCCTGATTGGCTAAATATTAATGCCAAACTATGCATATTTTCAATAATGCCACTTGATGCAAATGTTAAGTAAAATCAGATATTATTTTAAGAACTGACATGTGAAATTATTGTATCTGCTTGCCAGGAGGCTCTGCAAAGCTAGCCTCCTGTAACAAAGTCAGTATCCCAGGGATGGGAGTTTGTTTTGCATCCCTTAGTGCTGGGCTGATGACTATTCTGAGGGAGGCTCTCTATGGACAAGGCCCCTAGAATATTGGCAAGGGCCAAGGCCAATGTCCAGTTGAAGGCAAACTTTTCTTGGGGGCCAATGGTAGAACCTTAGTCTCCTACAATAGAGAAGGCATCCAAGTTGTAATATTCTGGGTGGCTCTTTCTGAATAGAATATAGGTCTTAGAAAGGTGAGGTATAGCTTATTATGCAGATAGAATAGGGCTCAATTCTCTACTCCAAGAGTGACGTGAAAGAAATCCATTCTAATTCTTGCTGAATTATTTCTTTCTGTAATAACAAAGTTTCTAACAATAAAATGTTAGGGGTGTTCATTTCTTTAATTAACCTAAGTATTAATTGCTACATTATAGGATTTTTGTGCCAAAAAGGTAGAGGTGTAAGGACAACTTGGAGAAGTCTGTCCTTCACATCTACTGTATGTATGTGTTGCAGGAATCGAACACAGGCTGTCAGGCTCACACGATAAACACTTTTACCTGATGAGCCATCCTGCTGACCCCTTTTTAGTTTTATATATATACATATTTACAGTGGTAGGATTAAAGCCGGGGCTTCATATGTGCCATGCAAGTGTTCTACCACTGAGCCTGTTCTACCCCAGCCTAAGAAAGTTATTTGGGTCAACTTTAAATAAACTTTAATCCAATAGCAAAGCACAGCTGTGCCCCCTAGCAGGTACTGCGATGTCACGGTAGGCAAATAAAAGAACATTGTTAGGTCTTGAATCAGATACAGATCTAGTGACAAAGAGGCCTAATCCAGCAGCTCAGATGACATGCCTGAGCTCTCCCCTCTCAGTTTCATAATGCTTTGTCAAAGTACTACTTATTTCAGTAGGCCAATTGCATATGATATAGTTGCAACATGTTTTCCTGAAACTTCTGGTCTCCTCACTGTAAGCATTGCAGCTTGGATGGAAAGGGATACTGATACTGGAAGTTGGAAGCCAAGGAATACTACAAATCACTGTAAGCATAGCAGCTTACAGCCCTGCTCCAGGAAAAGGTTTCCCCAATGTAACAACTCAATGTAAGCAGGGAGGGTTTCCCCAAGGAAGTTGTTACAGTTCTCCTCAGATCTCCTAGAGTGTAACAATTCCTTCCTGAGCAGAACTGTATTACAGTCCTGCTTCTCTCCACCCAGGCTTCACCTCTGCTCTGGGAAAAGGTCTCATCCAAACCCCATTCAAGAGATTTATTGAGAGGGAAGAATCCAGGAAGGTGGCTGCTTCTGTCAGGGTGGAAAAGGAAGCAGCAAACTGAACAGGCATAGGGCTTCTTAGGGATAAGTTTTTCCAGGAAGAAGATTTTCAGTGTGGGAATTGGTCAGATTTCAGTCCCTTGAGCTCAGATTAGCTAGATTTCATTCTCAGGGATTGGTAGGTTTTCTGCTTTGTTGGTCAGGGGCAGAAAATGTGTTTCTTTTACTGTCCCTTTTTAGCTTTTTGGCTCTAATTTCAGGGTAAGGGTATATTTCTTTTGCTGGCATTGGTTCTAGGGCCAAAAGTGTGTTTCTTTGGCACTGGTTTCAGGGTCAGGGTGTGATTCTTAGCTTCTGAGTTCAGGGCTAAAGTGTTTCTTTCATTGGCTCTGGTTTCAGGAGCAGGGTGGGTTTCTTTGGCTGGCTCTTTTACCCTACACTAACTTCTGTATTGAAACAGAGAAGAATGGAAACAATCCTCCTCCCCAAGAGTTTGAATTCATGCTCTGAAATTGAGTTCTTCAGGCATCGATTGCCCTTCTCTAAAACAATCAATCATCAAATAGAATAGCCAAAGTTGATTTGCTGAAGCTACTAGAATTGAAAGTGGGGTCAGTCTCACCCTACACACAGAATTCTGTTAGATATGAAGAAGACCAGAGAAGCCACAAGTGAACATTATCACATGTTTAAGTTGGGCACATGGGGCCATTTGTGTCTACTTCTGCCAAGTATCGGAAGCACAAAGCTGAACTCAAGAACACTTCCACTTGCCATTCTCTTAAGCAGAAGGTCTGATGTCTAACTTCAAAGGAAGAAACATGGCCTCTCTGAGGAGAGGGTGGATGGTCCAAAGCCAGGATTAACCAAACAGTTGGAAAGTGGGACCCTTTCCTACTCTACTTCAGCAGGTGGCTACAGTTAAAGTTAGGTTAAACCCTCGATAGTCTCGAATCCATCTGTCAGAATCTGACAAGGCTGACATGAGGCTTTGTCATTGGGTGGCCTAGTTACTGACCACAGCTCTGTCCCTACTTCTGTGACCTTAACAAGCACAAGAACCTCTATATCCTCATTTGTGAGAACAGGTGGGTAGAAGAATTGCATTATCCCATCTTCTCAATCCTTTCTGCTCTTAAATTAGGGTTTTTATAACAGATAACCTTAGGGATGAAGACCTGAACCTACAGACATTGCTCCCTGGGCCACCCAAACACTTTGATTGAATAAAGTGGCCTCAGAGGTCTTCTGAGTCCGTTATAGTCTGTGGTATCAGGAAAGTAGCTCATCACACCTAGTTCCTTGTTCTAAGAAATGTTCTGTTTATCCTATGACTCAGTTAGCAATACTTCTCTCTTTACAAGAAGTGCAGAGTTCCAGTACTTTTTGAGATGGCAATGGCTTATTAGATTACTAACAATGGATTGAATTATGAACTATGAGGTTAATGAGAAAATTTAGATTCTGGTGCTGGAGAGATGACTCAGCCATAAGAGTACTTGCTACTCTTTCAGAGGACCCAAATTCAGTACCTAACCCATGCTGGACAGCTCACAACTGCCTAAAGCTGCAGGCCTAGGGAATCCAACATCTTCTGGCCTCTGTCAGTACCTACACACAAAGCTTGCCCCTCCCTCATTCTATTTTTATTTTGAGTCAAATCTAATCAAAGTCCTTCCTCTAGTTTGACAAGTATGGATAATGGCTTCTTGAAAAGAAAAAAAAAATAAGCTTTTATCCCCCTAATTAAATAACAGCAAGGGCTTGTAATCAGAGAATATGTTGGATTATTTCAGAACCTCTGATAAAATGTCCTTTTTCTGAAATTCCTTTCCTCCCTGTTCAGACAGAACTGAACAGTTAATGTAAAAATCAAGCCAAATTCTTTTACAATCAGAAAAAAAAAAATTAGAGCAGCAACCAAATAGACTGCAAAAGAAATAAAGGGGAATAGGTAATTCTTTGGAGCCATCAGGAACACTCAGATGTAGAAAAGCTGCTAATGAAATACCAATCACACCGTGATTTCCTGTCTATTATGCTCTGTAACCCAAGTAGCTATGTGGCCTAATGAGGCTTGTTTAGGGGATTATCACATCTTATTTCTGCAGTGACTAGCTTAATATTCATTGAAGCTTTTATGAAACAGAGAGGTTTCCATATGTCTCTAGAGCAAAACATTTGTGTGTGCCATCTGCTACTCAAGAGCTGTTTTGGAGAAAAAGAATGCAAATTGCTTAGTTCTTTAATTACTTTGGGGGTAGGCTGCACGGTAGTTGGGACTCTGGAGAGAACACTGTTATTTCCTTAGTCACCAACCCCAAGAATTTGTGTTACAAGAAAACAACATGAAAAGATATAAAAGTCTGAAGTTCTATGTTGTGTGTGTGAATGTGTGTGTGTGTGTGTGTGTGTGTGTACATGTTCATGTGTGGGCTATGTATGAATATGGAAGCCAGAGATGGATATCAGGTATTTTCCTCAGTTACTTTCCATTTTATGTCTCGAGACAGGGTCTCTCGTGTAGATTGGACTCATCTGTTAGGCTAAGCTGGCTGGGCGGTAAGTCCAAGGAATCTGCTTGCTATTGTGCCTGGTGTTTTTACATTGATGCTGGGGATCGAACTCTTATCCTCATACTTGGGCAGCAAGCACTTTACCGACTGAGCTATCACCCCAGGCCCTGTGTCCCTTTAAATCGAGGCAAAGATCAGCTGGTGTAAAGAAGATGCTGTCTGGGGGTTGGAGAGATGCCTCAGAGGCTGAAACGTCTTTGGCTCGAGCATGAGAAGAAGACCCTTAGTTTGGAACCCCAGCATTCATGCAGAAGCCAGGTGTGGGCAGCATGGCTGTCTTGCAGCATGGGGAGGAAGGCCTGGTTAGGGTGGAGGCCTGGAGAAGAGTGAGCTGAATTTAAGCATCAGTCTTTGTGACAAGCACCTTTACCCACTGAGCCATCTCTCTGGCCTGTCTTTCCTTCCTCTCATTTGGATTGTGGATAACTGTTTAGTAATACTGCCATTAGTTGAAAGCTAGAAATAATATTTCCAGGGCTAGGGATGTAGCTCAGCGGTAGAGTGCTTGCCTAGCTCATGTGAAGTAATGGGTTCAGTTCCTAGTACTGAGGAAATTATATATTTTCCATAAGTTTTCTATTCATTAATCACCTCAGCCAACAGTGTTTAGGGATGATTTCGATAGTCAACTCAACAGGACTATCACCTAAGAGGCAAACCCCTAAGCATGTCTGTAAGGGAGTTTCCAGACTAGATAAATTTTGGAGAAGTGCATCCTTACCATTTTATGGACCAGGGTTCCAGATTTAAAAGGGGGAGGGGAGCAAAGTGAGCTGAGTACCAGCCTTCCTCCCTCTCTCTTTCCCTCCCTCCCTCCCTCACTATGGGTACAATGTGACCAGCTGCCTCCTCCTCCTGCCACCACACCTTCCCCATCGTGATAGACTGTGCTCAGCATGTAAACCAAAGTAAGCCCTTCTTCAGGTTGCAGTTGCCAGGCATTTTGTCGTCACTGGGACAAGAAAAATAACTAATACTTTAACCAAAAGCAGAAATTCCCGAGCTTAGAGCTTGCCTTCAGGTTTCAATTCCTGCGGCCTTTTCTGTTTCCTGATAAGTGTTTGCCCTCATTGCAGTTGTCATAATACAGAATGTAAAAAAAATTGACAAGTAGAAGTGGTCAGGTGTGGCCATTGACTGAGACTCCTGGCAGGCCACCTGTCCTCAGGGGACCACTGATCTCTCGGCCAGGCTTCTGCTTCAGATAGGACCGCAGCAGTTTATTGCAGTGTTGTTCAAAGTATGTACCTAAGCAATTGAGTGAGTCAGCAGATGCCAGCCTGGAATAAGAGAAAGGGTTTCATGACCAAAGCCTTTTGGGAAATGGTGTCTTGATAGTGCTCTGTCGGGGCAGACCCTCAGAGCCTTTGCTACACTGAGGTTCCTGGAGACTCCACAGCAGGGTGGGGCACACTGCACCTTTCTGATCATCTCGGGATCTGAGTTCTGCAAAATACAGGTTGCGAAACTGGTTTCATCTAAACCCTTCATTTGAGATACCAAGATACCAGACTGTGAAATCCTAATGTCAAAGATAAGAATCATGATGTTCACAGGAAACTGTCAGGAAGGTGGGCCGAAGTCCTGACCAAAGACTCAGAACACCCGCCTCTGCCCCCTGGGTCCTGGTAAGTCCCAAGGTGGTGCTGCCTGCTGAGACCTCTCCCACCAGCACACTCACACATAGATCAGCCACTAAAATAAAACAAAAATCACTATATATAGAAGCACATTTATCCAAAATTCAAAAAAAAGCTAAGTTCTTTTTTGCATGTGTATGTGTGTTATGAGTGTACATGTGTTTGCATGCATGTCAGAACTAGAGACTGACATCATCTATCTTCCTGAATCACTCTCAACCTTATACTGAGACAGAGTATCCCACTTGACTGCAGAACTCACCTGTGGACTATACTAGCTACCTGCTTGCCATGAAGATCCCATTTCGGTTTTCTGGTCACTGTGTTATTGGCAGGCCACCACACCTTCTTCAGATTTACATGGGTGTTAGGGAGCCAAATTTCAGTCCTCACAATTATGGGGAGCTGTCCCTAACCTTGGCTCTTCAATGAGCATTTTGTATAATATGCTTTTGAGAAAAAGACTAATGTCAAGTAATTAAGATATTTCTACTTTTTTTTTTCTCTTTCTTGTTACTCTGTCTTTTGGATGAGTTATAAGGTGTATCAGAGGGTCCCATCATAGGTTAATTTCCTATGCTGGCATTTAAAATGATGTAAAATGATTTGCCTAATGAAATATTATTAGAGATGAATTATTTAAATCTCTTGAGAAGGAGAATTATATTCACATTATATCTTTAATAATTAAGATGGGGTTTGGCATATATTAGGCACACAAAGATTTTTAAATGTTTATATTAATTAGAAATTATAATCTTTTTTTTAAACTTTATTTATTTATTTATTTGCTTTGGTGTTTGCCTGGAACTGGAACTACAGACAGTTGTTAGCTGCCATGTGGGTGCTGGGAATCGAACCCGGGTCCTCTGGAAGAGCAGACGGTGCTCTTAACCACTGAGTCATCTCTCCAGCCCTAGAAATTATAATCTTTTAATTGGGTTTTGTAACAAATTTAAATTATCACATGATGGCATAGCAGTACTAACAGTATATATACTACCATATCAAAAATATCTTGGAGGCAGAGTCCTTGATCTGTTTGAGGTGGAGGGACCATGAGTTCTAGTTAATGCTGAAACCCTCAGGCATTTATACACTCTTCAGTTCAGCCACTTGTCCTATAAGGTGGAGTTTCTCTATGAAATAATACACAGGTTCTTTTCTGTATTCGATGTTAAACACACAGATTTGGAAATGGAGCTGTAAATATCAGGTCCCATCTTCCAGTTACCACAGGATTCCTCTTTCAACCATTTAGCCTGGATGTAGACATCCCCCAAAGACAGCATACATAATAATCCTGGAGAAAAGCAAGCCAGGAAGGGAGATCTTTAGAGATCACTTCACCACCAGGGTGATGCTTTAGAACTCTAGGATCTTTCTAGAATAGGTCTTTTGGGGTCATCAAAGAAGGATTAGGGCATGAGGTTAAACTTTTGTTATGGAATATTAGTTTAAGGTATGATGCATTTGTTTACACTGTAAAACATTTGTTTAATGATGCAGAGATGTGTTGCATTCTTTTATGTTGCATTTATTTAACTCTGTGAAGATGTGTTATTTTGCCTGTCTAAAACACTTGATTGGGCCAATATAGAGCTGAACAGCCAATAGCAAGGCAGGAGAAAGGATAGGCAGGGCTGGCAGGCAAATAGGAGAAAAAGAGTAGAAAGGGAAGATCAAGAAAGGGAGGAGAGAAGGATGGGGGGGGGGACAGCCACACAGCCAGACATGGAATAGGAAGGAAAGAAAAGATGTACAGAAACAGAGAAAGGTAAAAGTGCAGAGGCAAAAGGTAGACGGGATAATTTAAGAAAAGATGGCTAGAAAAATGCCAAGCTAAGGCAAGGCATTTATAAGTAATAATAAGTCTTTGTGTATTTATTTGAGATCTTAGTGGTGGATCCCCAAAGAACAAAGAGTAAATAAAAACAAACAAAAAACCCTGCAAACTATAGTGGTTTTATATATAAAAAAATCATATTTTCTGTTTGTATATACATATACGTGGATGTGCCTGTGGGTGCATGTGCATATGGAGGTCCTCAGGGATTCTCCACATTTTGTTTGAGATAGGGGTTCTCATTGGCCTGGAACTTTGCCAAGTAGGCTAGGCTGGCTGGCCAGTGAGCTGCGGGGATCTGTCTGTCTGTCTGTCTGTCTGATTCCCACCTTTCCATCTCTAGAATCACAAGCGTGCACTACTGTGTCCAGCTTTTTATGTGGGTTCTACAGATCAAAACTGGGTCTTCACACTTGCAAGGCTCCGCCTGCTGAGCAGTCTCCACAGCCTGTAGTTCTCTATGTTCATTCAGTTATTGTGAGCCACCATGTAGTTTCTGGGAATTGAACTCAGGACCTCTTGAAGAACAGTCAACGCTCTTAACCTCTGAGCCATCTCTCCAGCATCACTCAGTTATTGAAACATTTTCAGAGATTATTTTGAGAATATAGTCATTTACTTATAAATCAAGGTCTCCCTTAGTCCAGGCTGGTCTTGAATTCCCTATGTAACTAAGGATAGCTCTGAGCTCCTAACTGTCCTGTCCTCACCTTCCAAGTGATAGGATTACAAACATAATCCTAGTGTATGTGTGCTAGGGACTGAATGAACCTATGGCATTGTACATATTAGCCAAGCACTCTACCAACTGAGTATGTTCCCAGTATGACATAGGGTCTGAGAATCTTAGTATAGAGCCATCGCTTAGGATCTGTAGGGGAATCAGTTCCTTAATCCTTTTCAGATGCCAGAAACTATGGATGCTCAAACCTCTCATATGAAATTGCACAGAATTTCCGTATCACTGTCTCCTGTATATATTCAGTCATCTCTATATTACTTATGAGGTCTACTATCATGGGATGGATAAATTTTGTTATATTCTATTGTTAAATAACAATGACCAGAAGGAAGTCTGTACATGTTCAGTATAGGCAGTTTTTTCCAAGTATTTTATATGTGGTGAGTTGAATCTACAGATGCAAACCCCACAGAAACAGCAAGACAACTAACTGTCAAAGATCTAGTAATGATATTAATGTATGGGTAGTTGGCAGGCCACTTTGTCATTAGGTCCTAACATCCTGCTCCTGTTCCAACAGGAGAAACTTGGAGGAGTACACATTTATTATACATAATAATGTGTATATTATCCATGGGGAACTGCAGAAATATGACATGGCTGTTTTCAAGCAGTTGAGGGTCCACACTGATGCTCTATGTTGCACTGCTGTTGCAGCTACCCTGCCAAGATCCTCTTCCCAGCTGACTTCCTTAAGCTGCTTGGAGTTAAGCACTGAGCACTCTCAAGGCCTCTTCCAGGCAAATAAGAATGAATGAGAGAAGGAATGAGGCCAGGCTTCCTGGGTTGAGCTCCACTTCATTTCAGCAAATCCCTAAGCCTTTCTATCTGCTTTGTCAGCTGTGAAATGAGCAGACCAATTCAGCCCTGCTTCAGATGGCAACGAGTGGCAGGTTTAATTAATGATGATTGGAATGGGCTTTGTAATGTAAAGTTGTCTATAAATGAAAGGGGGCATTAGCACTATTTCACCCCAAGTTGGCTACATTTGGAATGCATCCTGCTTATGGCTGCCACAGCTAAGCCTTCAAATCCTGTTCATAGGGGTGCGTTTCCCAGATAGAAAGCAGGGCTCGGTAATAGAGAGGCACAAGCATGAAACCAGTGCACGTCTCAGATGTCTGGTTGGCAGACAGCACCAAGATCCACTGGGTCCAGCTAGTGGCAGGTGATAGGCTGTTTTTTCAAAACCCAAAAGAACAGTGTGCATCTATTTATACCCCAGAAGACCTATTCTAGAAAGATCCTGGAGATCTAAAGAATCAAATTGTTGGTGAAGTGATCTCCAAAGATCTCCTTTTCAGTAGTTCCTACCTTCCTGACTTGTTTTTCTGGCTGACAGCTCCCATTGGCGGTATTTTTTTGTCAGGAACGATTGTGTACTGAGAACATGCAACAGGGATCAGGACCTTCTCTGAACACTCCTTTAAAGCCTGTGTCTGTTTTTTAGGGATCTCATTCAGTGAAACACATAAGACAGAGCTATCTGATTTACCAGAAATCATGCAGGTCCAGTTGAGTCACACTGGGAACTGCTCATTCTTTTAAACATAGAGTGTTATCTCTCTCACATAAATTCAGCTAACAATACACATTTGCAGTAACTTCCACATATTTACTGAATTTTCTGGTTGGGATATTAAGCATCTTCAGAGGCCCATGTGCTGTGGGTTGGGCCCTGGTTGGAGATGCATCCGAGAGGTGAATGGATCACGAGAGCACTGTCATCAACTGATCCATCAATTGATGAGTTCATAGCTGAATAGGCTGACAGGTGGTCAGGCCTGTTGGAGGAAGTGGGTCGCTGAGTGTGGTGGTTTAAATGAGAAATGTCCCCCATGGGTTCAGGCACTTAAACATTTGGTCTGTAGTTGGTGGCACAGTTTGGAAAGGATTAGAAACATCATGGGGGTGGGGCTTAGAGAGTTTAGAACCTCACTCCACTTCAGGTTTACTCTCTGCTTCATACTTACACACAGATGTGAACTCTCAGCTCCCTGTTCCTGCTGCCATGCCTGACCGCCCAGTGGACTCTATTCCTCTGGAACCACAGGCCAAATATACCCTTTCTCCCATACATTGCTTTTGGATCAGGGTATTTTATCACAGCAACAGAAAAGTAAATGATACACTGGGCATGCTTTCAAAAGTTATATCTTGTCCCCGGCCCCTTTGGACCTTCTCTGCTTCCTGGCTGCCATGATGTGAGCAGCCTTTTCTGTCATGATGTTCAATCTCAACACCAACCGTGGTAAAAATCTGTTTTAACACAGTGGGCATGGTTACTTCTTCCCTTAACTTCTCTAGTATTTTTAGGATAAGATCGAATATTCAGTGTTGTGCTCTAAATATGTCAGCGCAGCCTCTTCCTTCCTAGAGAATGACCTGGAGCTTCTTTGAAATCTCAAGAGGATCTTAATCATTTTTATACTCTGTCCAACACTAGCCCCAAGACATTCTTTATAGGACACAGGCACACAGACACATAGACACACAGACAGACCCACACACAGCCCCAATACATTCTTTATGGAACACAGGCACACAGACACATAGAAAGACCCACACACAGCCCCAATAGTCTTTATAGGACACAGACACACAGACAGACCCACACACAGCCCCAATACATTCTTTATGGGACACAGGCACACAGACACATAGACCCACACACAGCCCCAATAGTCTTTATAGGACACAGGCACACAGGCACATAGACACACAGACTCACACACAGAAGGGGGCAGAAATTACCCAGAGAGTAAGAGAAAAGCCCGATGTCAGGGAAGAAGGCAATTCTGTTGGAGGAGTTAAATATGGTATTACTGGTTGAGATCAAGAGTCTTCGGCTTCTGCAAATCACCACTCACAAGACTTTGGAAATGGTGCTTAACCATTTTTGTGCCTCAGTGTCCTCAGCTTTAAAATGAAGATAAATACTATTGTCTATGTCTTATGGTTGTTGCAAAGATTTAATAAGTTGGATGTGTAGCTCAGTTGGTTGAGGGCCTGTCTAACATGCATGAAGCCCTGGGTTTGATCCTCAGCATTAGATAAATCAGGTGTTATGTTGCACATATGTAATCCAAACACTTGGGAGAGGAAGACAGGGAGATCAGGAGTTCAAAGCCATCTCATTTAGCAAGCTTAAGGTCAACTTAAGCTACAGCCAACCTTGTCTCAAAGAAAGAAAGGAAGGAAGGAAGGAAGGAAGGAGGGAGGGAGGGAGGAAGGAGGAAAGAATATGAGACAGCCCATGTCAAGTACATAGCATAGTATCTACAAGTTGATTGCATAGGAAATATCTCTTCCTCTTCCTCTGCCTCCTCTTCCTCCTTACCTCTTCATTATCATATCATCAATCACAGATTGTCCATGACAGAGTCAAGGTTGCTCTCAGATACTAGAAACAACTTACCAGCCTGCCCGCCCCATAGTCCTTTAATGCTGTCTTATAAACCTCGATGGCTCAGTGGTTAAGAGCACTGGTGTTCAATTCCCAGCACCCACCTGGCAGCTCACAACCGTCTATAGTTCCAGTTCCAGGTAAACACTAAGGCAAATAATTAAATAAATAGAAAAGTTTAAAAAAAAAATAATAAACCTGGAGCACAAATCTGTTCAGATCAGGACCTCCAGGTATACTCCTTCTCACACCTAATTTCAGACTTTATTATTTGGCTCCTCAAAGTATGGCTAAACCAATTCTCATTTATACATATTAGCCCTGTGTTAAAATGAACTTTGCAAGTGAATCACTTGTATTTTATGTATATTCATTTTCTTGGTTGTAAAACAGACTGGTAGGCACACGTAGATCTTGTCAAGTGAGTTCTTGATGTATCTTTCATTTAAACAGTTTCTTCCCTCCATGCTTCATCTCCAGATTTGATTATTCTACATGAATACAACTTTCGTTTTATAGTCATTTATCACCAGTTAACTGGGGTTATGGAGAAAATGTTTTCTATATGAAATTATAACCACTGGGCATAGTGACGCAAGGCCTTTGACTTGAGGCAGAGGCAGATGAATCTCCGTGAGATCAAAACTAGCCAAAGCTGTACAGTGAGACACTTTCTCAAAATAAATAAATAAATGCATGAAGTAAATGATATTCAATTAGTGGTCTGTGTTTCCTGGAGAAGGTAGAACAGCAATGAGACAGCCTGAGCCCCGGCTTCTGGCCGCAGGCAGCAGTGAGAATGTCTAGGAAGGGGTGGTACTTTGTGGGGCTCCATTTGGTCTGTGCTCATTTCCCCAAGCCCCTCCACCAAGGCTACCATCACCTCCAATGCCCTGCTGCCCCGGCCATGCTAGACCCACACTGAGACAATGATTCTCGCCCCAGCACATTTGGAATTGGGACAGAGAACTCTGGCCAGTCACAGTTGGTTTCAGAAGTAGGACGGCATAGAAAAGGGAGCAAGTAAGACCTTGTTCAGCTTGTATCCAGGGAAGCAGAGGAAAGTGGGCTATGGTGAGAAGACACCGAAGCAGTGTCAGGGAGAAGAGATGGGAAACTAGGTTGCCCTTAGAGGGCAAAGGAGGAGGCAGGAGTACAGCCCTCTCTGTTCCCAGTGGCCCCTCAGGACTTTGTTCCTACTCCCATGGGGCTTGGCTCTGGCACATGACCAATACTCAGCTCCATTCAGCTCAGAGCAGTGTGAGAGATCTCTTTGACTTGAAACTCAACAACCAAGGTTAAGCCAGTAGGCAGGCAAGGAGAAGGGCCAAGCCAGGGACATGCTGTTTGATGCTGCCTACCTGGTGTTTTCATCACACTGGCCTCTTAATGACAGTCACATGGGTTGTTTCTACTGGTAAAAATTAGAGGTAACAAAGTCATGGTTATCCTGGAACAATGCTCTTTCTCTATCCAACTGTTTTCTGGTACATTCTCTTGTGAATTAGGGAACTAAGTAGCCGCTTGGTCTGAAGTTTTTCTATAGGGTGAGCTGTACCTCCAGCTGACACTAGCCATGCATGTTTAAAAACAAAAATTAACCAACAGGATAATTCAAATCCTCTCCAGCAATTGGTCAGGCCCAAGGTCAGGGACTCTGTCTTTGATTTGTAGGTATGGCCTTGCCCTAGATTCAAAGGCAAATCCTGTGTCTAGCTAAAGGCTCTGGGGAACCCTATTCAGGGACATAGGCTATCCCATACACTGTTCTGTTCTAATAAAAAAAAAATATATATGGGTTTGACTTCTGCTTTCATGATGAGAGTGAGTTTCAATTCCAATTCCCTAGTAGAGAGCCCGAGTCTCTGATAACTTGGCCTTCATCCCTTGCCTGAGCCACCCAGTCTGAGTCCTGTACCCCTTCTGAATCAGTACTCTAGGACTGGAGGAATGAACGGCCTTAGCAGGTAAGAGCACTTGCTGCTCTTACAGAGAACCAGGGTTTGGTTTCCCAGCACCTATGTCTGCGGGCTCACAACCACACTAATTCCTGCTCCACGGGGTCTGATGCCCTCTTCTGCCCTTCAGTATTTCAATATCAGTACAGTGGGAATATTTACACAAAAGAAATTAGCAAAACTATGGGTCAGCACACATATACCTTGTATACCACAAACTCATTTACTAAACATCTTTACTTGAGATCATACACTACAAAGACGGCACAGCTGGTCTCATCATAACAACAAGCCAAGTGTTTGAACCAGATATCTCCATAATTTGGCACATTTAAGCCTCATTCTTCATGTAGAGACAATCTTATGTAAGAGGGATTTGGATTTTATGTAGTTTTAATGTAGCTAACTAGTTTCAGATGAATGGAATATTTAGGGGGAAATATTGGAGGCAATTTAGAGTCATAATCAATTGTCTTCCACAGCATATAGCTTTCTTTAGGAAAACCCATGGTAGCCATTGACTGTCTTAAGAAATCATTTACATAGCTACCTGTAGAGTCATCTTCACAGACCAGGGGGAAAGCCTGCGCCCCAGGGCTCCTGAAACAAAGCAGACAAATGGACCTTGCTTCTGCACTCCTTGCGCCACCTACTGGAATTTGAAAGAACAATCTATTTTGATTAAAGGTAATGGACTTCTGTGAGTTCTTTACAGGCAGAAAATACTCACATTTCTTAAGATAGAGCTAATGTGAAGACATTGCAGTTTTCAGTCCTTATGAGGTAGCTCATCAACAGTATAAGATGTGGAAACCTAAATCATTTCTTCTTTTTGGGGGACTGGGATTGAACCTAGAGCTTTATGTACACCAGACAAGGACTATGTCACAAGGTATATATATACTCAATGCTGAAAAAGAACAAAAAATTGTTATATAATAGAATCTCTGGTCACTCAGGATAGTCTTGAAATCACTCTGTAGCCCAGGTTAGATCTTAGTCTTTCAAGTAGCTGAGAGTATAGGCCTATACCACCAGGAGGTCCAGTTCAAGATGATTTGTTTTTACTTATTTTTATTTATTTATTATTAATATTAGTGCGTGTGTGCACTGCTTGTGCACGCTCCTGCGTGGGTGTGCACACACACAGGCACACTTGGATACCATGGATGGCATGTAGGGAGAGGTTGGAGAACTTTGCCAAGTTTTCCTCTCCTCCCACTTTTACGTAGGTTGAGGACGTTAAACTCAGGTTGTAGGCTTCCAGCACAAATACTTTTACTTTGAGCCATCTTTCTAATTCCTCAAATGATTTTTTTAAAATCATCAACAAGCATCCTGGGAGTGGTGGCCAATACTTTTAATTCCAACACTCAGTAGGCAGAGACCATCAGATCTCTGTGAGTTTGAGGCCAGCTTAGTCTACATAGTGAGTTCTAGAACAGCCAGGGCTATGCAGAGAGACTGCCCCTTCCCCAAAACAAGGTCAACAAGCATAGTAGATTGTAGGTGGCATTTATTGAGTGTCTTAGCTAGGGATTTTATTGCTGTGAAGAGACCATAACCATGGCACCTTTTGTAAAGGAAAACATTTAATTGAGGTGGCAGCTTACAATTTTAGAGGTTTAGTCCGGTATCATCATGGTAGGAAGCATGGCAGCGTGCAGACAGACAAAGTAATGGAGTAGTAACTGGGAGTCCTACATCTTGCAGGCAACAGGAAGTCTCCTGAGACACTGGGCTGTATCCTGAGCATAGGAAACTTCAAAGCTTGCCCCTGCAGTGGCTCACTTCCTTCAACAAGGCCATACCTATTCCAACAAAGCCACACATCCTAATAGGGTCACTTCCTATGAGATTATGGGGGCCAACTACATTTAAACTACCACACTGAACACTTATTCTATACACTGTTTAATTTTATCAAACACTTTATGAAATTATTTTTATTTTAGGGGATTGAGGTGATAGTGGGTAAGGTTCTTGTCACTTAAGCACAAGGACAGGGATTTGATACCCAGCACCCACATAAAAAGCCAGCCATAGTGTGCAGGCTTGTAACCCTGGCATTGGGGGAGACAGGAGCTTGAGAGGCAAGTGGCTTTTGGTTAAGTTTCTGTGTTCCTGGGAGAGGTTCATGTTGTCTGCTGCTCTGTATATCGAAGACATTCTATTAATAGTTGAGTAAAATGAGGAGAGAAGGAAGAGGAAAGTGCAGTCAGGATGTAAAATAAATAATAAATTTAATTAATAAAAATAGTTGAGTAAAAATTTCACTGTAAATAATGAAAGTACCATTCTTCTTACTACTTTGAGCCCTTTAACTACAGTCTTTAATCAGTGTTTTTGGCTAAGGGAAAAAAAGATAAAAGAATTCCATTTATTTTGCTTATGCACTTCCCAAGAGAAGTCACATTTCCTGTAATGTCTCACTAATCCCCAAATAAGTACAGATTAGCCTCTTGGGTATAGATTAGGCTCTTGTTTCTAGAAATGAGCTAACCAAAGCCTACCCAGAATTCAGTAGTCTTTTGTTTTTTGTTTGTTTTTCTTCAGGGAGGAATAAGAAATGGCATTTGTCAAGGAAAGATCCAGAAAAGTTGTAACTAGAAGGATTCTAGATGAATCACATGGCCAGTCCACAAAGAGCAACCGTATTATATAGTCCTTAGTGTTGAGTGGCGGGCTTGCACACCTCATTACTGGGGAGCTTGGTCCTAGGCATCTGAGGAGAGGACAAATCCTGGCCTTTGAGAAGCACATGGACTTTTTTGTTTTGCTTTTTGTTTGTTTTTAAGACAGAGTTTCTCTGTAAAGCTGTCCTGAAACTTGCTCTGTAGACCAGGCTGGTCTTGAACTCTGAAATCCTTCTGCCTCTGGTGCTGGAATTAAAGGTGTATGACGCCACTGCCCAGCTGCTTGTGGCTTTGAAGAGAGAAAACACGAAGACAAGGGGGAACACTTTGCTAATCAGTACAGATGCATAAAGAAAGCTCGCACAGGACAGCAGTGGTTATTAAGAAGCAAATGTAGGGGCTAGAGAGATGGCTCAGCGGTTAAGAGCACCCTCTGCTCTTCCAGAGGACCCAGGTTCGATTCCCAGCACCCACATGGCAGCTAACAACTGTCTGTAGTTCCAGTTCCAGGCAAACACCAAGGCAAATAAATAAAAGTGTTTTTATTAAAAAAAAAAAAAAGAAGAAGAAGAAGAAGAAGAAGAAGAAGAAGAAGAAGAAGAAGAAGCAAATGTAGGCAATAAGAGTTTGCAAAGGGGAGAGGTTCCACTCACATTCACTTATGCTGACCTCAAGATCTACTTTGGTACAGCTCAAAATAAGTAACTTGATTTCTTCCCTGGTGGTTTGGGCAGACGGTGAGAAGGTTTGCAGGCAGTAATGGCTGGGGAGTTGAGGAAAGGACCAGAGACCCGACCCTCCAAGGCTGGTAGGATAGATTCTAGGAGACCTCATCTGGCTACTAAGGTTGGACTTGTTTGTACATTGAGACTGAGTCTCACTTTGTAGCCGAGGCTAGCCTGGAACCCTCTCAGTAATTCTGCTACTGCTTCCCAAGTGCTGGAATTACAGCCACACCTGGCTGGATTTGTTTTTATGCATATTTTTAAAAAGGACCACTGTTTTAGGGTTGGCAAGTCCAAAATTAAGAAATTAAGATACTAGTCTCCGATGAGGGCCTGCTTGCTGTGCATACCCCCAGCCCTCGTGTGTGTGTGTGTGTGTGTGTGTGTGTGTGTGTGTGTGTGTGTGTGTACATTTGTATGTGTACATGCATGGTGGTAAACTGTAGTTCTTTCTGAACTTAGCTTTATGGAAATCCTAAGCTGCCCTAAAAACTCACAGCAGTGGCTCTCAACCCTAGCTGCACACAAAAATCCTCAGAGAGGTGTTTAAAAACAGTCACATGGGTCTCTCCCCAAAACTCCCAAACTTCACTGACCTGCGCCGCTGCTTTGATACATCTAATGTTCGGTTAACGGAAGTATCCTATGGTAAAGGAGAGCATGATTCCCTGGCATAAGAAGCAGGTGCCCCTTGCAGGGGAAGATGGATGATCCCTTGATCCAATCAAGAGAAACAGATTCTTGACCCTGGCAAGAATCTGACATTTGCACTAATGGTAAAACATCTCCAGAAAGTGCTAGTGTGGTGTTGTTCACAGAGCATGTGTAGAGTCTCGAGTTACACTCCCAGCACCACACACAGCAAAGCATGAAGTAAGTCTAGGTCAGTACTTCTTAGACCAGGAAGTTTACACACATTACTGGAAAATGAAAAAATTCAGATTCTGGCTCTGGAGATCTTGGGAATTGCTATATAGACTACATCTGAAAGATTAGTAAGTGGCGGGATGCTGCTGGTCTATAGAATGGCAAAGATCTACATGGCTAAGTCCTCACGCTGTGTAACATCCTCGTATATATTTCAAGCATAGAACAGGAGGGGTCTCAAGCCTGTCAAACTCTGGGTTTCCTGGGCAGAGATGGCATTGTTAGCTGATTAGATTAAGACTGGGCAAGGAAATGCATCTTTGTGTCTGTTGGGGCATTTTCAAAGAGGAATGCCATGTGGGATACTGACTGGATGTGGGAAGCAGGTTCTGCCCTTAATGGTCCCTTCCCTCCAACAGGGCCCAGCTTGTATAGAAAGATGCTAGAGAAAGGCTGTGGCTGTAAATCCCTTTCCTTCTGAGTGAGCATGTCCATGCTGCTGTAATCATCTGACAGACTCTGGATCCTTCCGCCTTTAAAGGTAGACTTAATAGCTGGGCCTCTCTAGGGAACTTCCAGACTTCCAGTTTCCAGACTGGGACTGTTGAGGTATCCAGCTTCCCAAACTGGGAAGGCACTGGGTTGTCTACTTTTCTACGATGTAACTGGCCATTGCTGGACTACTGGGCCACTAAACCATCACTCTCCTCTCCCCTCCTTTCCTTCCCTCCATTTTCCTCTTCACCCCTCTCCTCCTTCTTCCCCCCTCCCTCCCCTCTCCCCCCTTTCTCTCTCTCTGTCTTGTGTGTGTATGCACGCAGTGCCATCAGAGACCAGAAAGAGCTGCATATTATTCTTCCCCTGGAGTTGAAGTTTGAGGCAGTTGTGAGTCTCCAGCGTGGATACTAAAAACCAAACCCAGGTCCTCTGACTGAGCAGTAGAGTCAGCCCCGCCCCCTCCGATTATATTTCTAACATAGTGAAGAACAGAGATTCTTGTTTTGTGTGTCGCCCCACCCCTACCCCAACCCCGCTTAAAGAAGGGGAGGCTAGGCTGGGAGCAGCCTCAGGATTGGCCTTTTTCAAACGCCTAATGTCCAAGGCGCAATAGCCCAGTGGCCCCGAGGCCTCCCAAGCTTGGCCAGCATCCCGGGTGGAGTCTGATCTTAAGGCTGGAGACATTTAGATTCTCTAGACTTGGACCCGCATTCTGGGCGGGAGCCGTACCACCGAGACGAGAGCCTAGAGCGCCCGCTCTGCCCACATCCCCCTACACTCCGCCCCGCTGCCTCTATCCCGGAAGTTGTAGCCGAGCGCCTGCCAGAGTCAACTCACCTCGGAGATCGGGAGCGCCGGTGCTGGCGGAGTCGCCACCATGCCTGTGAGTGTCTGACTTTGGGTTCGGGCTTGCTTTCTTTCGGGCTTTCTGCCCATCCGGCGCCTCGGCAGGCGGCTGAGCCCGGGGCGTCTCCTGCCTGTCACTGCGGCTCGCGGTGCGGGCTAGGGGCGCGGCGGACTTGCCGGGACTTGCCCTGGCAGCGTGGCGGGCCCTGCCTGGGCGGGAGCGCGAGCGAGTGGGGAGCAGATCCCAGCCTACGGGGCTTCGGTTTCTGTTCGCTAACGGTCTTCGGAGCTGCTGACACGTCCATTCCACCCGGGCGGGCGGGCGGGAACGCGGCAGCCCTGTGCTGACCATCCCATGTGGAGCCCTGCGGTTGAGATCATCATGGCCCTTGCTCTGATCGGCTGCGATGCTTCCTCCGCGAGGCCTGGGTCAGAGGCTCGTTCTTACTTAGCTTTGCTGGCTTTCCAGCCGAACGAAGAAGAGAGTTCTCTGCCATATGCGCCTCTGTCGCCGTAATGTCCCAAAACTAGGACACGGCGAACGCAAAGTATGGGTTGAAAGTAGTCCGGTTTTTAAAAGTCTCATCTAAGTGCTCCCTCTGCCGAGCTTGCCTGTTGCTCCTGCTTTGCATTTGTCGTGTGGTTAAATCCGCCAGCAATGTGCTTTGATTCCAGCAGAAACCATATGTTTCCTTCCTCAGCTGGCTAGAGACCTATTACACCCTTCCTTGGAAGAGGAAAAGAAAAAACATAAGAAGAAACGGCTAGTTCAGAGCCCAAATTCTTATTTCATGGATGTGAAATGTCCAGGTAAATTTTCAAATTTTCTTTTCCTAAAGGAAGTTTCTGAAAAGATGGAAGCTTTAGTAAGGCACTATCGACAGCTGAATAGAAATGAGGTCACAGTTGCCACAAGGGACATTTTAAATAAACATACTCCAAGCTTAGAAACATATGGGAGGAAGCCAACTGAAGGTAACATTTGACTTACGTCTTTAAGCTGTTTGTTAAGATTAAGTGTAACACACCAAACTCTGAAGACATAACATTGAAAGGATGACATGTCTATTACATGCTGAAATGTTAATGTTTCGGAAATACTATGTTTAATAAAAATCTCACCTTTAAAAAAAACTTAAATGGCTTCTAGAATACTGTTATTTGTGTGGCTTGCTGTTATAGCAGGGATTAAGGTTTACAGATGTGTAAAAAATAAATCCTTATATAACCAACTTGTATTTTACATATTGACAAGAAATAGGATGAGCCAGTATTACGTTTTCATCTACTTTTCAAACTTAATGTATTGTTCCTTTTCCCTTTTTTAGGTTGCTACAAGATTACTACAGTTTTCAGCCATGCTCAGACAGTGGTTCTTTGTGTAGGTTGTTCAACAGTACTGTGCCAGCCCACAGGAGGAAAAGCCAGGCTCACAGAAGGTAAATCATTTGGCATTTTCTAATCCAGTAATAAGTTTTAAAGTGGGCTCAAGTCTCCTGTTCAAGTAGCTAAGTTTATGCTTGTGATATTGCAATTATTTTTCTGACTTTACAATACTTAAAGTCTTACGTATTTATTCACCTTGTGTGTTTAACTTGGAATAAATTAAAAACAGGTCAGAATGGAAGCAAGTGTAACTGCCTACATACACAATGACACAGGGTTGATTTGTATTTTGTTTCTTATATATTTGAACATAAAAAAGGTGTTTTGTTTTGTTTTGTTTTTTAAGCCATTGCCAGATACGGAACAAATACCTCAGATGCATCAATTAAAATGCCCCACATTTTATTTTTATGGACAACTACTTAACACTTAATTTAAAGATTTACTTCACTTTAATACAATAAATAAAAGTAATTGTGTATATAGCTTTTTATAATAATAAATTCAAATTTATAATTTTATACTACTTGAAATTTGCTTGTGATTTGGGGAGCTGCAAATTTCACATTTTCACTGGAAGAGTTACAAATGAATTAGTAAATTCAAAATCTATTTGGTCTGACTGGGTGAGATCAGAGTTCAAAGTCAACTAAGCTATGTAAGAGTTGGGTGTGGTGATACACACCTTTAATCCCAACACTCCTGAGGCCAAGGGATCTCTGAGTTCAGCCTCTTCTACATAGTGAGTCTGGACAGCCAGGACTATGTAGAGACACCCTATTTCAAAAAATCAAAACCTAAAAAAGACACATAAAAGTAATGCTGTTGTTGGGCTGGAGGGATAGCTTAGGCTTGGCTCACAACCATAAATATAAGAGCAATGCTGTTGTCAGTATGCACTTGCAGGGTTGCTGAAGCTTATTTCATGCCATGATCTTGGAAGTTTATGTGCATATGCTAACAGATGAAGTCAAAGGTACATCTGTGGCAGTTCTAACATCTGAAAAGAACTCTAATCAAAGCTAGCTCTGCCAGAGACTGAACTGAGGAAAGGGGCTAAGGAAATGAGATGAGGAATAAGGGGATCTTCAAAACAGTGTGAACTGCCGGAGTCAGGGTTAGGGTCTTAAATATTAATTCCATGGTATAATTTGAATACAAGGAACCATTGTGATCATTGTCAGAATAAACTCATATACAACATTTGTTATAGCATATTTTTTTAATCATAATATTCAGAAACTTAAGCTTTGTGTCTCAATTCTAACATTCCTATGTCTAATTGATCTGATTTCTAAAAATTCTTTACTTAAAAAGTACTTTTTGCCACTAAAATCACACCAAAGATGGGGTAAGATGTTTAATGCACTCTCCTGATTCCTTTGCAGGCTGTTCATTTAGAAGAAAGCAACACTAATCATCTACATACATCCTGAGTTTGTGTTTTTCACAGAAAGCCTTATCAAGTTCATTGTCTCTACCAAGACAGTGTAACTGTGTTTGATTTTATAAAGTGTATGACAGTAATCTCCTATTTTGGTGTCAGTTTTTCAATAAAGTTTTAATTATGGACAAACTCGCCCCCCTGCTTTTCTCTTTTTTAAAGTACATGTGGGCATGCTATACATTTAGTTGTACTGTATATGTAGATCTTGGTTTAAACATTTTAAAAATGTATTTTGACTAGCTTGTGTCCCACTTTGAGTGTACACACCCTAAATGTTTGAATTTTCAGACCATTCTAAATTGCATTGAGTATAATTAATTGTATTTTTTTAGAATATTGCTGTAGCCTGATTAATAAGCCTGGTCAATAATCACAGGGAAATGGGTTATTATGTCAATATTTATTCAAAGCAACTTATGACATATAAAGAAAGGAATGCCAGAATGATCCACAGGTCTGGATGGAATGGATCTTCCAGGCCATGGGGAAGCAGAGCACTGTGCTCATGGGCTTGATCTTTAATCTGTTCCTGGCCACGCCTTAAGGCTACAGCTTCAAAGGTCATACGTGAACCCCAAACCTGCCCTGGCCCAGAGGCCACACTCTTAGGTCAGGGAGGTGTTGGAATCCCACTACATTTTATATATTATACATATTCAGCTCCATATTCACATGTATAGGCAGAGTTCTGTCAAGCCATGGTGTTGCATGTTTAAATGTTCTTTGACATTTGTTTCAAAGGTATTATCAAAATAGCAACTTTACTCAATTTATTTGTTTTATATCTGGCTCATGTGCTATACTATAGCACATCTATTTTCTTGTGTGCTGACATCACACTGGTAAAACTTCAGGGAAGGCATTCAGCTAATGTCTAGAGAATCTGAAGTGGTAAATGCCCACCGCTAGGCCATTTTAACAAGCAAGCTCTACATCCATGCCGTGTGTGATGGCAGGCTCATGAATTAAAAAGCCAGAAAACTGGAGGTAAGAAATTCAAGTTCAAGGAAAGTAACCATGGGGAAATTTGTTAAACTTGAAATTCAGAGGAAATAACCAAAAATGTCAACTCTACAGACAGATAGCCACAGAAACAGAAAAACAAGAAATCAAAGAGAATACATGACCCAAGACCCACTGATTCATGATGAACTGAACCCACTGATTCAAGAACCACAAGAATTCTGGAGACCCAGAAATCACAAGAGCAGACCATACACCCACCAACAAGGAAACTCAGAAAAGTCAAAGACACTAATACTTGAATCTACCCAATAAACAAAGTCTCCATGCTTTTAAAAAAGAAAAAAAAAAAGAAAAGAATTAGGGTTAGGGCTATAGTTCAGTAGTAGAACACTTGCCCTTGTTCAGTCCCCTTACTTCCAGAAAGGGAAAAATAGCCCCGCAGATTTAGTTTAAAAGCCTACTTTTTAAATATTTCTTAGGGATGTAGTTTTTGTGCCCTGATAGTCTGCAGCAGCAGAAATTGGAGCTGTCACTGCTGTCTAGAACCAGGACTCGGAAGACTCTTAGCTTCAGCCCTGTTCATGTTGTGTTTTCATGAATGTCTTTCTCATTTCATGTTCTATGTTTAAAACAATGAGTACTTAAGAGGGTGCTTTATAATGCTATCTTTGTTTTTCATTTTGTGGTTTGAGTAATACATTATTCTTGGTTTGTAGTCAGAGTTTCCAGTGAAAATATAATTATTTTTATAGCTGTAAGTATTAGACCAGGCCCTTGCACATGTTGGGCCTGTTAACTGTCACTGAGCTGTATTTCCAGGCCCAATTTATATTTTGATGTGGCTTAGTTTACTAAGCTGAACTGTTAAAAGCTTTATCCCACAAAATACGACTTTTGGGGACTGGCCAATTTTTAGAATAATCTTTTTTCTTTTAAATGTGAGAACACAAGATAAGTGCCAAAATAGCCATCAGTTAGATATAGCTAAGTTTGAATCAAATCCTGGTAGTTACTATTTTGTGACTTAAGGACAACTTTAGAGTTTTGGAGAGTAGAATTAGAGCAATTCAAAATAAAAGTGTTATAAAGTTGTATTTTCCTCCAGATGTTCCTGTTTCTTGGCAAACAAAAGCACAATTGTATTGACTGCTTGCTGTAAAACAAGCCATGCCAAGTTTAATGGCTTAAGTTGATTTATTTTTTTCCCCATGATTAAGTTGGCTAGTCTCATCTAGTTTCACTTCACTTACACAGCTTTAACTGGCAGTGAAGCTGATTTGGGTTCAGCCTGGTCTTCAGATCGAGTCCCAGAAACCCAACCTTGAATTAAAACAAAAAAGATAGTGAATAGTGTATTTTGTATTATTATGTCACAATTTGATAGTTGATAGCAGTTACAACAAACTGGATTTGTATAAACTTGACCAAATTACAATAACAGTCTTGAATTTTGAGGAAGGTAGGATATGTGATAGGAAGTAATAATAGTATGTGTTACATATGGACATTGTGTATTATTACATATGTACAGTGTCAAGGGAATAAGAAGGTACATACCAACCCTGTTGGTTCCAGGCCAAAGGAGCAGGACTTTGGGTGTTGGCTAAAAAGGTCTCCAGTTTTTCTGAATAAGGGTCAGTCACTGAAGACAGATCCCTTCCAAAGATATGAACTTAACAGTACTGTTTCACACTGCACTGAGTAAGGAAAGTGAATGTCATGGTGGAGGCCATAAACCAGCCCAGTGTCCTCTACATTCATTCTCCACTTTATCTTTTGAGATAAGATCTCCCACTGAACACACTTTATGTATTGGGTGAGATTAACAGGCCAGCAATCTTCAGGGACCCTCAACACTGGGGTTACAGCACAGCATTATACTGTTTACATGCCAGAAAGAAATGGACATGTTTAAAAGAACTGCTGTCCATAATTCACACAACCCAGATTTGCTGTTACAAGGAAAAAATGGGGGCTGGAGAGATGGTTCAGCGGTTAAGAGCACCGTCTGCTCTTCCAGAGGACCAGGGTTCAATTCCCAGCAACCACATGGCAGCTAACAACTGTTTGTAGTTCCAGTTCCAGGCAAACAAGGAAAAAATGAAGAAATAGACATGTGACTGAGAAATACAGAGAAATTCTCTCATAAAGTACATACAAACTCTGACGTCTGTCTTTTATCTTCCTGTCTCCACTGGCACATGGGCAATCTCCAGCACATTCCATTTGAGACTATTACAATAAAATATTGCAAAGCCAACATTGTAGTGAGCTATCTGTGGAGCCTACCTTCAGGAAGGTTCCTAATGATTCTCAGTATCCTCTATGTAGTCAGTCCACTCCTACAAAGGATGGATCAGGGTCCACCTGTGATTCTTAGGCCAGTAGTATTTGCCGTGCGTAATTGCATGCAGCTATCTCTTCTGTACCACGTGCTCCTGTCACCATGCCTTCCTCGCCATGATGGACAGCAACTCTGAAAATGCAACTTCATTTTCCTCTGTTGGTTCTGACAGGTATCTGCTCACAGTGGTGTAAACTTACAGATACAGTGAATCCTGGCTGACTTGTATCATACAATGCATTGTGCTTGCTATGTTGTATTTCCATTCCCTCTCCTCTCTTCCTCTCTCCTTAACTTGCTCTTAAGCCCACAACCATGACTTGTAGCCAAGCAGCCCTATTGGGAGACAAAATGAGGCCTTTTGCCATACCAACTACAGGACTGACTACAGGCCATCTTGGAAACTTTCCTGCAATCCCAGAGATACTTAGGACAACTACCATACCTTATCATCAATCTCTTTACAGATACTGCCCTAGGCCTACCCAACTGTATTACTCTTCATTTCTAGGGGCCTCAGGAATGGTGGGATGACACATGTTTCTTTTAAGCTGTTATGTATATATTCATGATCATACATATGTATTTCTCATGAATATATTTTCACTGTTAAAAGGTCTTCTGTTACAGGAGACCGCCTCTATTATAGATTCAAATATAGTGGCTCATGCCTATAAGCATGAGGTAAAGCAGATTCAAGTTTAAAGCCAGTCTATGCTGCATAGCAAGACTGGAAAGAAAGTAAAAATAAAACTAAAAAGTACTGTCTTTTCAGAATATTTATTGTAAGAGATAACCTTTTTTTTTTTTCAAAAAGTAGAAACAACTGTTATTTCCCTGAGTGTAAAGAACTAATTGTACAATTAAAAGGCAGTTACAAAATTAAGCAATTAGAGGTACATAATTCTCTACATTTAACTGGACTCTATTACAAATGTATTCTTAAATTTTTATGTATTTTGGAGTATCAACATTTCAAAGAACGAAAAGGCTCAGTGTGGAGCTATGCCATTTAGGATTAGTCAGCTCTGTCTTTATCAAATTCCAGGGCAATCTTCAAAGCAGTGCTATTGAGGCCAACGGACTGCATGTTGCATATGATAGAGACAATGATTCCTCGTGGGGGAACCTTGTTATTTATGGCCTCTGGGTCCAGTTCTTCAGGAAGGACCAGCAGGACACTACTGGCACCCACTGCACCTCCAGTATGTGATGCATAGTGCCGCTGCTTCCTGCAGGAACCATATGTTTGCTTCTTTTCTACAACACCCCACGCCATTGCATATTTGCCCTCTTTATCCCAGGACATTTCTGTGTTAGGGACTGGAGTCCACATCATCACCATCGTTTCTGGTTTGAGATATCCAGGTAAGAGATTTTCATTTGAATTCTTAAACAGCCCAACTTGGTAACCATACAGCATTGCGTTTCCAAACTTCAGAAGGTCACCCACTGTAGACAGAAATCCACCACCAGCCCATTTATAGGAGTTATCCACGTAAGGTGTGTTGACAAGACGTTTCTTTTTATTGTAAACATAAAATCTAAAATAAAGTAAGAATGGTCATTAAAATTTTAATAGTCTATTATTATTGACTTTACATATGACAATAAGAATGTGCACAAATGAGGTGGGTTGTACTTCAATGTAGTAATCATACATACAACTATAAACCAACCACAAATTTTCAACATGATTCAAATAAAACTGAGTAGGTAATTTATCTAAAGCATAGAAAGAATCTTTTTCTATTGGTATGGTTTTCCCATACCAAGCATGTCTTACTTTTAATACTTATAACAATGCATTGATTAATACTATGTATTTACCCTCATGCATGCTAATATTTAGATTGGGTAGCTATTCCTAGTCTTTGGGCTTAGTGTTGAATCATGTGCCACAAATAAATTTTGTAACAAAAAGTATGCACATTAGGATGCTTAGAAATAAGGCTGATGCTTGAAAGACTAGATTTTTGGACAAAAATAGCATACCAATGCCATGTGTGATGCAATAAATACCATGTATGATGATGTAACATGGTACTTCCTAGGGGTTGTGGGAGAGGCTAGATTTATCAGAGTTCAGTTTGAATCCTAATTCTCACCTTTACTGCTATGATCACTTTGATTAAACAAATACATAGTTATTACTATATGTCAGATAATTTTAATAAACATTAATATGCAAACTCATTTGTCTTGACACTCTTCATAGATGTTGTTATACATGTTATTATTGCAGGTATTGTGTTTTATAAATGCTTACTTAGCTTGGGAGTGACACAGCTGGATTTAAAGACAGACAGCCTGTCATGCTGCTCCACTCTAAAATCGTAGTGTGATCTGGGGGTTAATATTTCTTACATGCAGAATCCTCATTATGTGTATGAAGCCTTTGCATATTCTGATGGGTGCTTAGAAATTAAATGCTAGCTGTAGTTTACTTATGTAGTTAGCAATACTGACGGGTCTCTTCCAGCCAAGTGCTGTCCTGGTGCTGGAAGTGGTAAGGACAAAGCATGTGACCTCAAGGGGTCTGCATTCTCTGTGAGGAGGCTCTGGAGGTAAATGCAATGAAACCACAAATAATGGGACAAAAAACAAAGCTTTCCTCATGGAGATCCATATGGTGGCCTGGCCAGCAAGGTCAGTGTGAGAAACCCAAACTGGACTGTGCATGTGTGACTGAGGCCATAGCAAGGAGCAAGGTGGCTCAGCTTGGCTGAGGGAGGAGCTTGAGGGTAAGCAACAAGACAGAATTCTGGAGGCACTGACAGAGGACAGGACAGATCACGAAGGACTTTCTGTGCTGTGCTATTCAGAACTCTGACGCCCACACCTCAGCTCACAAAAAATGCTCAAGTTTTTCAAAGGAAAGAAAATTATTCTAGCTACAATCTCCAGCAACCAGTCTCTTGTTTCTATTTATTTACTGCTGAACTACATCAAAGAGTTCACATCTGCTCTTTTCCTTATTCACCTCTCCATTTATCCTATAACTCTTATTATCCATTATAACTTCCTTTATTCTATAGCCCGTAATTAAAATCAGGTGTCTGTTCCCATGATCTAAGTCCTGCCTGCAGTCCTCATCTGCTTCATCCTCTGTACCACTGTTGACCAACACTTCCTGGTATTCCTCTTAGGCCCTCCTGCTCTGGGCTCTCCCTTCTAGTCTAATCCCTGGGTCCCTGAGATCCTCTAAAGCCTGCCAGTAGCCAATAGGCCTATTTGGTTGGGTTTCTACAGAGACAAGTACACACCTACGTCTGTGCCAACCTTCTAGACAGACAACTGAATCTGTAAAATTACTTGTTTTCATTTTATGTGTATAAGCATTTGCTTGCATGTATGTAAGTGTACCGTGTGCATACAGTACCCACAGAGGACAAGAGAGGATATCAGATCTTCTGGAAATGGAATTATGGATGGTTAGGAGCCACTATGTGGTGGTACTGGGAAATGATCTGAAATCTCCCGAAAGAGTATATTGCTCTTAACCATTGGGCCATTTCTCCAAACAGCATCCCCAACACATTTAATTTTCTTACACTTTAGGATAGAGGATACCTCTATCCTAACTGCTAGTCCTACTTCATCCAATTATGAATTGAGCTTTTAGGGGATATAATGGAATCTTGAAAGAAGAAATTGGAGTCATGGAGAGATGGCTTAGTACATAAGAGTTACAGATAATTGTGAGCCACCATGTGGGTTCTGAGAATCATACATACATAGGTCCTCAGTAAGAGCAAGTGCTCTTAACTGCAGAGCCATCTTTCCAGCCCCACGCAACAACTGGATTTTCTACTAACAATAATAATTCTCATATGTGCTTTTGCATAAGGACTGAAATATGTTTATTGCAATCACCTGTGGGATTTTGCTCTTCCTCTCAAAATTATATTCTCCTTTCAATATTAATAACCTTGGAGGTACTATGAGAATATATAGTTTGAAAAATGACTCATTTTTTACAGGATTCTACTATATCTTGTAAAAGCCCAACTCATAGGATGAAATAGGATTAGCAGTTATAAAAGAGGTGGCCACAAGCCTGTGGGTAAAATGTAAAAAGGGTGGTGTAGGACTGGAGAGATGGCCCAGTAGTTAAGAGCACTTGCTGCTCTTGTAGAGAATCCGGGTTTTATTCTCAACACCTTCATTGTAGCTGTATAATTTAGAATGTTCTTGCTGGAGAGATAGCTTAGCCGTTAAGATCACTGATTGCTCTTCCAGAGGACCGGGGTTCAATTCCCAGCACCCACATGGCAGCTCACAACTGTCTATAGTTCCATTTCCCAGTTTCAGGCAAATAAGTAAAAATAAATAAAGTGGGTTTTGTTTTTTGTTTGTTTGTTTGTTTGTTTTTTAAAAAAAGGGCTGGAGAGATGGCTCAGCAGTTAAGAGAACTAACTGTTCTTCCGGAAGACCTGAGTTTGATTCCCGGCATCCTCATGACAGCTAACAACCGTTTGTAGTTCCAACATCTGATACCCTTACACAGTTATACATGCAGGCAAAACACCAATTCACATAAAATAAAAATAAATAAATATTTTTAAAAAAGAAAAAAACAGTCTGTAACTCCAGTTTCAGGAGGCTACTTCCGACCTACTGGACACCAGGCATGTATGTAGTACACATACATAGATGTGGGCAAAACACATACACATAAAATAAAAATAAATAATCTTTTTTTTTAAGTTTGCAGGGGATTTTTTTTTTTAAGGTAGAGCTTTCTTTTTTTTTTTTTATAAACTTTATTTATTTATTTGCCTTGGTGTTTGCCTGGAACTGGAACTACAGACAGTTGTTAGCTGCCACGTGGGTGCTGGGAATCGAACCCGGGTCCTCTGGAAGAGCAGACGGTGCTCTTAACCGCTGAGCCATCTCTCCAGCTCCCTGCAGGGGATTTTTTTAGGCAGTGTTTTTTTGTGTATTACAGGCTGGCTTAAACTCTCTAAACTAACCTCAAACTAACAGCAATTCTCTTGCCTCTGCCTCTCAAGTACTGGCTTTACAGACATGCACAGCCATGCCCATGTCTAACACTGACTTCCTGAACTGTCCTGGGTCAGCGTCTGCTTGTCTGATTCCTCTTTCCTCCCGTTCCTATGTCACCTTTGTCTTCAACGCCAATCATTCTCATGGTGCCAGCTCATCAAATAAAATCATCAATGCATCTAAAGGAAGTCACGTAGTGGGGAGACATTAAAAGGAATTGTATTTTCTCATTAAAGCATTTATCTCCGAAGAGAAAACTCTAAGCTTGTCAACCTGAATTACTAATATTTCACACTAACAATCAGTTCTGTGTAACTTCCTTGTTACGGTAAATCATTTGAAAACACAACCTTCACAGGTTGGATGTTAGGAACCCTCACTCAGTCTTCCTTTAAGAGTAAAATTATAGAAAATTACAGTCTTTAATTTAGAAATCTAAACTTTATATAGGCAGATTCTAGACTTGAATCTCTCAATTCCTTTGGATAAAAAACAAATTAGCTTTTTGTAAAAATTTTGTTCACTAGAATGGTAAATGGAACTATTTTAAATTCTTAGGGACTTTCTTCTTTAAAAAATGAAAAATTCTTGAAAGTTACTGGTACTTTGTTGTAACTGAATACCTGGAGTGAAGCCAGATGACAGCCTCCACTTACTTGGAATTCTCCACATTTTTCAAAAGAGAAGCATTATACACAGCAAGAATGTACAACTACAAACTTAGAAATTCAAAATATGTTCATTTTAAAAACACTTCTTAATGTTTTCAAAGCACGTATTACTATTTTTATTGGTATGAGAGGCTTAGAAACCAGCTAAATTTAAAAATTCATGTCATGAGGATCTGGGGGTGTAGCTTTGTGGTACAGCTGTTGCCTAGCATGGATGAGGCTCTGGGTTCCATCCCCAGCACAGCAAATACAACATTGTGCAACACAGAATGCAACTACAAACAGCAACCTCTCTCAACACTTGGCATTAGCATTTCAAGTGAAGCATCCTGGCCAACACTGCCATCTTTGCTAAGGTTGCACTGTGCTCTAACTGGGCAGGGCTTTAGGAGTCAGCACCATGACTGGGGACAGAAATGTGGAGCATGTCTTTGATCCTAGCACTTGGGAGGCAGAACTAGGACACACACACACACACACACACACACACACACACACACACACACACACACTGTCAAAAGAGAGGAGGAGAGAAGGAAGTACTACCAGACTGTCCCTCCTGTTAGCCTCTTCCCAAGTCAGAACCAGACCAGAAACTGCAGGCAGAACTGCCTGGATTTCCCCTACTGTTAAGAAGGCAATGACCACAAAAGAAGCCATGTCTCTATGCAAGTGGCAACAGCATGTGCTTATGTCACATCCTGGGTCTCAGTCTGAGATGACTTCCAAGCAGAAGACTTATTTCCTGGGAAAATCTGACCCAGCTCTACCCTGCTTCTCTTCTGTCCCCATCACTATATCTGAGCAGTAAAGGGGGTCCTGAATCACGGTGAAAGTACTAATAAAAAGTTGAAAAACAAAAATAAAAACAAAAAACTTACATTTAAACTGAGCCTGCTAGTCTGTCCGCTAAAGGCATGAGAAAGCTTGAAACAAGAACAATGCTTAGTTCTAAAAGACATCAGGAAGCAAACAGAATATATATAGATATATAGAATTATATCTATAATGTCAAGTATAACAGCTGGAAGTCTCCTTCATTTTGTTTTAGTTCATCACCTTAGGAAACAGAGGGTTCTCCTTTGTCTCATATGGTACTACACTCTACTACTGAGCTTACCCAGCCACCAAACTGAAGATTTTTACTGCAAATATTGTGCCAACAGAAAATATTAACAAGACCTAAGAAAGTAATAAATTGACTATAAAGATTTCCACACCAACAAACCAAGTTCCTTTCAAAGGCAAAATAATCTACTATGATCTTCTGGATATTAGCTCAGACTTACTTCATTTATTATATAGACAGTGTATTTCGCTCTATAGGATCAACATTATATAGTATCCGTACAGAATCCCTTTTCCTATTCTTTTTTAAAAGAATTTATTATATATAATGTTCTGCCTGCATGTATGGCTGCTCACCAGAAGAGGGCACCAGATCTTACTACAAATGGTTATGAGCCATCATGTAGTTACTGGGAATTGAACTCAGGACCTCTGGAAGAGCAGCCAATTCTCTTTACTACTGAGCTATATCTCCAGCCCCTCTGTTTCTATTCTTGCATCTAGGAATGCCTAAGTTTTATTCAGGACAATAATGGAGTCAGCTAGGTGTGAATTCTACTTCTCCCCCTCCTTACCGCAATCATGGGCCTTAGACTACAGTTCTGACCAAAAATAAATTAATATTTTGAGGTATAAGATGCTGGGGAAAATACTTTAGAGGTGATGAACCTCAGGTTTCACTCTTTTGTTTTTTTGTTTGGCAGGGTCTCACGACAGCCCAGGCTGGCACACAGCTTGTTCTGCAGTCCAGGCTGACCCCTCTCTCTTTATCCTCTCGCTTCAGTTTACCTAGTGCAGTCCTGTATCATCATGCTCTGTCTCAATGGGGATACATTAAATACATGCTCACATACACAAAGAACGACAAAGGAGACAAATATTCTTTCAATAACTCTAAAAGGTATTGGTCAAGGTATTACAAAAATATGATTGTAACAAGTGTGATTATGCCAACAGGCCAGTAGACTAACAAAGCTGTAAACATCTCATTTTCTATAAAATACTATAGAAAACTACTATAAATGTGGTTACTAAATTTTACTTAAAACTTTTATATATTTTTGTGGGTTAGTTGTTGTTTGGAGCCAGGGTCTCACTATGTAACTCTGACTGTCCTGACTTTGTAGACCAGGCTGACCACACAGAGATCTACAAGTCTCTGCCTCCTGAGTGCTTGATTAAAGATGTGTGCCACTACTCCTGGCCTGGGTACATATTTATGAAAAGATGACTTTTATTTCACTAACAGCCCTAAAAAAAACCTAGTGTCTTTAATCTTAAAAAAAAAAATTCAAACACTGGGCATGGTGATGTACCCCTTTAGTCACAGCAAACAGGAGGCAGAGGCAGAAAATCTCTGATTAGAAGACCAACCTGGTCTACATAGCCAGATCAGGGACATCGAGGGCTACATAGAAAGACAACAACAACAAAACCTAAAATAAAATAAAAAAGAATCAGAGTTAAGTTTAAAGGTCTAAAGAAATATTGTATTGAATAAAATCAAAATAAGGTAGAGAAAATATTTTTTGGTGTCCTATTTCATGTTTGTTTGAGACAAAGTCTCTAGTGGCCTAGGCTGTTCTCAAACTTGCTGTGTAGCAAGGCATGCTGGGTTGAAAGGCTGTGCTACCATGTCTGGTTTTATGCATGCCAGGGCTTCGTGTATACAAGGCAAGCACTCTAGTAACTCAGGCCTAGTGCTTCATGTTACACCAGCAGTACTTTTAACTAATATGAATCAACTAGCACTTTCAGATGGGATCCCTATGGTCCTATCAGAAATCCAAGCAAATGAGAGCTGGAAGGATGGTTCAGCAGTTAAGAGCACACACTGCTCTGACAGGGGGCCTGAGTTCAGCTACCAGTGCTCACGTCTGAAAGCTCACAACCTCCTGTATCTCCAGCTCCAGGGATCTGCAGCCTCCTGCAGACTCCACTGACATCTTTCTCATATGAACCTACACCCAATCATATACATCCTCAGATGAACAAACCTACACCCAATCATATACATGCAGAGTTTTTATAAATAATTTTTTTAAAAAAATCCAAATAGAGAAAATTTTACTTTTGAACTAATAGGAACCTTCCTTCCACTAAAGAATACCATTGTAGCTTAAGAATGAGAGCTAAAATGAGACTACCTTACCATCACATGCTGTATTTTGATTTTTTTTCAAGTTACAAAATAGCAAATGATAGCTGATCTAGTCTGCAAAATCACAAAGCCCTGGTTTTCAGATTAGAAATAGGCTTGGGCTAGGGCAATGACTCAGTGGGTAAGAATGTTTGCTGTACAGTCATGAGGATCTGAGTTAGAATCTTCAGCAACCATGTAAAGAGTATGTCCACACATGGCTGGAACTCTAGGGCTGGAGCCCGAGACAGGTGGACTGCAGGAGCTTGCTGGTAGTCTAGCCTAGGTTAGTAAGAGAATCTCTCTCAAGGGAGTAAGGTAAAGAGGGATTGGGGAAGATACCTGACTTCTTGGTTTCTGAATGTACATTACACACACACACACACACACACACACACATTTGGATATTCATTTTCAAATACTAGACTCAGTTCACAATAAGCTCATATAAGTATGCTGCTGGCACTAGAGTCTTTCTTTCAATTCCACCAACAAACCTTGGCATTTGCATTTGCTCTCTTCTTCTGCTCGCAGTAGAGTATGATGCTAGACCTACAGATGACACTAGACCACTAGACAATATGCCCCCAAACACTGATAGCTGCTAGTGCTCAAGAGCCACAGAGTTTTTTAAAAAATTAAAATTCATTGCTTGCTGCTAACCTAATTTCTGCTTTGTCTTTTAGGCCACAGACTGATTTGCAATGGATATTTAAGCCTTAAAATAAGGTGGCAACTTAAAATGATAATTGAGCCAAAACATGTAAGATTAAACAAAACTAATGTGGAGATGGATTAAAACTCATCTTAGACATTCAAAAAAAAAAAAAAAAACTGAAGTGGAGATGGAAAAATAAAGCTTAAAAATTCTCTAAGTACCATCATTTCATCTGTTTCTTTTGAAAGTACCTATAAGGCCCTTTGAAGCATATTACTGGAAATGTGCAAGGAAAAATTAACAGTTGAACTGTTAAACATACTACCTTTCTATTATATCAAATATTAATTAATAAAACAGAAACCATAACCTGAAAACTCATATCAGTTGCTAGCCTCAAAATTCTCTGCCAAAACACCTTTTACAAGTTTCTAACAAAAATTATGATTAAAAATTTTAGTTATACTTTACAAAATATCTTTCAGTTTTTAAAAACTGAACCCATAGTAAGGAGAGCATTCATCATTCTAATGCAATGAACACACAAATGTAAACATCTTAGTGTTCACTATGAACATATACAATATCAGCTATAAAACACTAATTAAAAATATGCACTGGGCATGGTATTACATGCTTCTGATCCCTGCTCTCAGAAGGTTGGGGTAGGGGGATTTTGAGTTCATGGCTAGTCTGGGCTACATAATGAAAGTTGCCTCAAAAATAAAAACCAACACATATAAGAAGTTGAAGATACAGCTCAGCAGTTAGGAGCACTTACTGCTCTTGCAGAGGACACGTGTTTGGTTCCCAGGCCCTAAAACTACGAGGCTCACAACTGTTTGAAACTCCAGTTTCTGGGGATCTAACATCCTATTCTAGTCTCCATGAGCACCTGCACACACATGCCACATAAATTCATACAAACACACACAAACACACATAACTAATAATCATAAACACACATATACACATACATACATGCTGGAAGGTGGTGGTGGACACTTTGATCCCAGCACTCGGGAGGCAGAGGCAGGTGGGTCTCTATGAGTTTGAGACCAGCCTCATCTACAGAGCAAGTTCCAGGCCAGCCAAGGCTACATAGAGAAACTGTCTTGAAAAACAAACAAAAAATATATGGAACCTATAATCATTTGCCCATATAATGGCAATGACAGATTATGACTCATTGATCAAAGTAACCTACAAATAATTTACATAGCAGTATGAATAAACAATATAGATAATAAAGGAGGAAATATTTTTCTTCCAATAGAATTCTAACCAACAAATATAGAAAGCAGAGAAGAGCTGGAGAGATGGTTCTGTGGTTAAGAGCACTGGTTGCTCTTCCAAAAGACCTGGATTTAGTTCCCGGCAAACATTTGCAGCTCACAACTCTAATTTCAAGGATCCAATGCCCTTTTCTGGAATCTTAAGCCAACTTCACACTCATATACACACATGCACACAAATAAAATAAAAGACATCTTTAAAAAACAGAAGAGATGGGGCTGGAGAGATGGCTCAGCGGTTAAGAGCACCGTCTGCTCTTCCAGAGGACCCGGGTTTGATTCCCAGCACCCACATGGCAGCTAACAACTGTCTGTAGTTCCAGTTCCAGGCAAAACACCAAGGCAAATAAATAAAAGTGTTTTTTTTTAAAAAAAAAAAAAAAAAAAAAAAAAACAGAAGAGAAACCTGGCACCACTCCAATAAAGCCACTAGAACACTGTTACCAATAATGGGACAAGTTTACAGCATGCATCTTTGGAGACACAGAACAAGTAAATAAAATGTGGGTTTCTAAATCACTCCTTGGGCCAGACACTACATGCATGGCATATATACATGTTACAAAGGACATTATGGAAACAACTGGCAAAGCTGGAATAAAGTCTGCAGATTTAATTAAGCCACTCCATGAGTGTTCTCACTTTTAGATGCACATTAAGCATTTAAGAGTAATGACTGCCATGTGTGCAGCTCATTTCCAAATGGTTCAAGAAATACCAACATATAATCAGATAACATAATTATAGAATAACTTTGGAACACTTGGGGAATCTTAGTGATAAGTGTATGTGAATTTCTTACATTATTGCAACTTTAAGTATGAATTACTTCAAAATAAACTTTAAGTAATTAAAAATAAGAAAAGATGTTTAAAGACCAAATTGTCTAGGTACATGACGGGTAGAACGGTGGCTTAATTACTCAGATGATTGTTTCTTTCTTTATTGTTCTCCTGCCTTCCTTTTCCTTTGGGATCGTCTCATTCTAGCTTGGCACTCGCTATGTAGTCTAGGTTGGTCTTGAACTCTCAATAATCCTTATGCCTCAGCCTCCTGGTGCTGGGATTACAGGTGTGAGACACCATGCTTGACTTACTAAGCTTCTTGGGGTACCACAAACACCTTTACTTCTTTCACCTTTCTTAGAAATAAAACAGGCACGTAGAGAAGCTCCAAGCATGTGGCAAGCTGATGTTGGAAGAGAAAGAAGGGAGATCTGTTTTTTAAATTGACAGCACAATGTTAAGATGTGACACAGCTGGACACAGCAGGTGTCAGTTTACCTTGCTCTGTTGTAAATCACTGGCTCGTTTTCTTCCTGAACAGTTGTCAGCATGTCCAAGTCATGGAAAATTTTCTGCATATAGTCCAAATATTTATATCCTGAAGCTCTTTCTACAATGGCTGCCAGCAGGGTATAGCCAAATGTTGAATACAAAAACTGACTACCTTGAGACATCATTGCACAGAGAGAAGGAAAGAAAATGCTTGATTATTATTTAAACATGCAAAATATATTCCCACTGAAAACAGTCATACTTTTAAAGCTGCAATATTTTACTTCAACATCTAAAAATAGGTTACGTGCCAACACACTGAGTTAACTTTGTAATATCCATGCTTAATCGGGCTGCTCCAGGACACAGAATAACATAATAATCAACAAAAAAAAAAAACTGCAAAGTTATATGAATTGGCTCTTTTATCTAAAAATGAAATAAACAAATATATCCCACATCAAAACAAAACAAAATCCTTCAAACCAGCAATCAAATAGAAAGATGGAAGAAAAGCAAGTCTGATTTCTCCATCAATGTCTTTTGGGGAGTGAATGGAAAGTGCGAGGATTGAACCCAGACAAGTGGCCAACACAGCAAAAGCTGACACTTGGAGTTCCTGAGAAAAGAGGACTGACACATAGACTCTCTGGCTTTCTTTGTACAGATAAAAGGCAGAACAACTTTCTTTTACAGCTTGGTATATTTAAAGGGCAGAGTGGAGTTGCTGGGTCTCTGGGGCTATCAGTCCTCTAGAGCTTTAGAGGTTATTAGGGCTCAGAAATACTTCTTCAAAAAAATACAACTAAAGGCATTTACCTTCTGACTATTAGATTGCCCAGAAGTTTTGAATGCCAAGAAGAGGATAAACTGAGTCACAGGCTGCCCTTGAATTTGGGTTTGCCATTGAGAAAACTTTCCAGGCCACCTACATAACCACATAGACCTTGTTGTGAATGGGAGGCCAGTGCTCATCCATTGTGCCACACAGCTAGCTAGCCCTTAAATAAATGCTGTGTTCTCCTCAATATAGCCTGCTGGTTAAAATATAACCAGGCTTGTGGGATTTTATTTATTTATTTATTTATTTATTTATTTATTTATTTAGATCTGCCTGACTCTGATTCTTGAGTGATGGGCTTAAAGTTGTGCACTATCACTGCCCAACTATGATTTATTTTAATGAAATGTATGTAAACATAAACATTTCATTACAAAGATATGCTTAAATATAAATATATATACACATATGGTCCACTTTGGGTTTTGATTTCTTAAGATTTTATGATCCATATTAAAAATGGATAGAAGCTTTATTTTTAAACACAAAACCCATAATTACATTTCCATTGGCTTTGTTATATAAAAATATTGATTCATAGTAAAATCTTTTATTTATATATTTTTTAAAATTATGTACATGGGGGAATTAGGAAATTTGACTTCCCAGGCCTGAAGAGGACATGAGAGTCCCAGGATGGAGCTGGAGTTATGGGCAGCTGTAAACCACCAGACATGGGTGCTGGGAACTGAGCTCAGGTTCTCTTTGAGAGTATACATGCTTGCTATTAACCACTGAGCCATCTCTTCAGTCCCATAACATGACCTTCAAAATAAAAATAGTACATCAATCTGCGATAAATTTAAGAAAAAAATAATATAAAAGTAAATATAAATGTAAAGCCAAGCATGGTGCTACACACCTGTAATCTCAGCACTTGGGAGACCGAGGCAGGCAGACCATTCAGGCCAGCCTGAGCTACAGTGAGCCACTGTCCCAAAGAAAAATAAATTATTTTTACAGTTTAACTTTTAAGGGAAGTAAAGGTGAATTGAAGAACCCTAGCTTCTTAGGAAACAAAGGTATAAACAGGCTGCTGAGCCCGTTACACACTAGCAACATCCAAGGTCAGCAGCAACATCCTTGATTCTCCACCTGCGACCAGGTTTTGTTTGGTGAACTATTATTCCAACACTCTCAACAGCTCCCACAAATGTATTAGTTCTGAGCATCTTCCATGACAGGGCAGCCTTCCATGACACTAAAGCTACATAGCTGCCTGCCTAGCTGTTAACAGAGATGGCTCAGATGGAAACCAAGGAAGAGTATCTCAACTCAATCCCCAGGACCCACTTTAGTCAGGGCAATGCATTACAATCCTAGCTCTAGGGGGTCGAGACAGGCTGAGGTCAGCCGGGCAGCCTAGTATAGTGAGATGAAAGCCTGGGGCCATTAGATCAAATGGCAGAATTCCCACAACAGCCTAGACTAATTGGAATGCTCCAGCCAATGAGATTCTATCTCAAAATTAAGGTGAGGCTGGCAAGATAGCTGGACAGGTACAAGTATCTGCTGCCAAGACCGATGACATGAGTTCAATCCCTGGGACCCACCTGGTGGAAGGAGAACTGACTCCTGGAAGTTGTCCTCTGACCTCCACACACATCACAAACAAACAAACAGAATGCAATAAACAAAACCAAGGTGAACACTTCCTGGGGACTGACAATCCAACACAGGCATGAGCACCACACGCATGCACGCACGCACGCACGCACTATACTGGCCCTGTTAACATTACTAACAGCAGTCAGAATGGTGCCATCAGGGATTTTCTGAAAATAACTTTGTTAGGAGAAGGAGTTAGCACTCACCAGGTTTAAAGAATAAAGGATCATTTTTAAATAATCTTAGGGATTCAATTGAATTTTCAAATTTTTCTTTCAAATACAATTCGCCTTGTTCAAAATCATTCTTTTTCTTGCCCGGCTTTGAGTGGCGGCATGTGGCTTCATTCTCCTGCTCGCCTTTGGCTTTAGGGGAGTCGCTCCTGTCGTGATGTGTGCCTCCCTTCTCCTTCAGGTCTCTCTCCTGCTCAGATGCCGGCAGCCCCTTCATCGTCTGCAGGGCTCTGTAAGCCTTCTCTTCTTTCACTTTTGCCCTGTCTTTTTCGTAATGACGGATCCCACCTAAGTGGGAAATCAATAATCTTGTTGTGACGGAAACCTAAAAAAGTACCATAAAAATTCAATTACAGCCAGGCATGGTGGTATACACCTTTAATCCTAGTGCTCAGGAGGCAGAAGCTGGTGGATCTGTGAGTTTGATGCCAGCCTGTTTCAAAGGAGTTCCAGGACAGCCAGGGCTGTTATACAGAAACCCCTGTCTCAAAACAAATCAAAATAATAAAGAATTTAATTACAGTGTTAACCTACAAATAACAAGCCAACAGCCTTAGAATGGAAGACTAAGAGACTTCATTAAGAACTGCTGCTGGAAAATGCCACATACACATAAAATCCTTGATCTAAATTACTGAAATATAATCAACAGATTATCATCTAGATTAAAAACAAAATCTATGAAATGAAAGTAGAAAGCGAAGAATTCTATTATATATTTAAACTATAATTCCAGTGTAAACCATGTGACATACCAGTGGGAGAACGAACTGGGGGTGTCACTACCTTTTCACCCTCGTATTCTTTTTCTGGGAATTCGGGAACATAGTGCTGCACTGGGAGGTCCAGATCCAGCTTCCCTGCTTCCCACAGTTTGGCCAGAGCCACCATGGTAAGGCTTTTGCTGATGCTTGCGATTCTCATGACTGTTTCTGGTTTGCAGGGTACCCGGTTCTCCACATCTGCGTAGCCTAAACCTTCAAGGGAAAAAAGCAAAAAGTCTGAACTAAAATTTTATCAATTAAAATACTTTTATGAGATATTTAAACTGGACTGGAGGAATGAGACTAGGAATAGGAAGCTGAATGATTTAAGTTTTAGCTGAAGTGGAATTTTACTTTGTGCCCAACAATTTCTCATCTGATATTTTCAGATATTATTAATTTTTCTTATCTTGGCAATATGATTATACTCTTTTTGTGTTTTTTTTTTTTCAGACAGGATGTTGTTGCATGGTCCAGGTTAGCCTTGAACTCAAGCTGTTCCTGCCTCCATCTGAGATTACAGGTTTGTGATGGTTATTCTTGGTTGTCAACCTGACTAGATCTAGAATTAACTAAAACACCAAAAATAGAGGGCACACTGTTAGGAGTTCTGCTTAATTTGAAATGGAAATATCTACTTTCTAATCCATATCTCTGAGGTAGGAAAACACCTTTAGCCCAGATCTAGTGTGGGACAAGTCTTCTGCTGGAAGCCTATATAAGGACATGGAGGAAGGAAGCTTTCTCTCTCTGCCCACTTGCCCTCACCTTGCCAGCATTTTTACTGGCATTAGAGCTTACTTCTTTGGGATTCCAGCATATACTGAAGACCAGCTGAGACATCCAGCCTCTGGATTGAGCAACTTCTGGATTCTTGAACTTTCCATTCATACCCAGCTATTGTTGGAGTAGCTAGACCATAATCTGTATGTCATTCTAATAAATACCATATATATATTCTAATAAATACCCTTTTTATATATTTTTTTAAATTTTTTTACAACTTATTTATTTATTTATTTATTTATTTATTTATTTGTTTGCCTTAGTGTTTGCCTGGAACTGGACTACAGACAGTTGTGAGCTGCCATGTGGGTGCTGGGAATCGAACCCGGGTCCTCTGGAAGAGCAGACAGTGCTCTTAACCATTGAGCCATCTCTCCAGCCCCCCTTTTTATATATTCTAACATATGTATTATAATATATTCTAATAAATACCCTTTATATATATAAACATATAAGTATATATATATGTGTATCCCTTTCCCTCTCTATATATATACATATATACACACACATATATGTATATATAATCTAGATTGAAAAAGCAATCTATGAAATAAAAGCAGAAAACAAAATAATTATATTAAATATTTAAAATATAATTCCAATATAAACTGTATAACACACACACACACACACACACACACACATATGGGGGGAGCGAGAGAGAAATTTATTCTATGGTTTTTGTTACTTTAGAGAACCCTGACTAATACTGATTTTGGTACCAGAAGTGGGGTGACAGATGTGGCAGCCAGATCTATATCATCATGCTTGCTATTCCACATTTTAAATAACTTATATTATTTAAAGTAAACACCATCATTCTTTATAATTCCTTATATTGCAGTCTTCTCCATTTTTGAGTATCTTCACTAAATTCTTCAAAATAGACAGCCACAAAATAAGTATAAAAACATACCAAATTCTCTAGCCACACATTAAATCCAGCTGTAACCAGAGGAAAAACAATATGCTAATTTTTAAAAGCTTATTTTAGAAAAAAAAGTTTGGTTTTCATCTTCTGTAAAGGGTGAAAGTATGCAATGAGATGTAAAAAAATATAAAAAACTGAAGTCTGAAAAAAATAAAGTGGTAAATGAAAATATTCCTATAAAACTCCCACTTAGAAAGCTGTTGCTTATTAAATTCTTATTACTTTTGTTCTTTCTCTCTCCCTCTTCCCCTCCCTGGTGTGTGTGTGTGTGTGTGTGTGTGTGTGTGTACACATGTACATATAGAAACCGGAGGACAACTTGCAAGAGTTGGTTATCCCACTATATGGGTCCCTGGGGTCGAACTCAGATTGTCAAGTTTGGATTTTTGGGCACCAAGCATGCATATGGTACATAGATGTACATGCAGGTAAAGCACTCATACATACATACATACATACATACATACATACATACATACATACATATAAGATGTATGCCCATAGAGGCTAGAAGTGAGTATCAGATCCTCTGGAACTGGCGTTACAGTTACAAGCCACCATGTGGGAACCTAATCTGGATGCTCTGCAAGAACAGCAAGTGTTTTTAACCACCGAGTCACTCTTTAGCCCTGCCCCCATGCCCATTATGCTTCTTTTTTTTTTTTTTGAGTCAAGATCTTGCTGTATATGCCTGATGGCCTCAAATTCACGGTGATCTTCCTGCCTCCATTCTTCAGCACTATGGTTATAGGCATGTGATTTTTTACAAGATTTTTCACCAATTAAGTTATGTTAATTATACTACACATATACTCAGGGGAAGTATAATTTTTTAAAACCCCACTGCTGCCAGCAATGTCTTCTACTGCTTTCCTTAAATAATGCCTGAAGTACCATTTACTAAAACTGAGGTGATAAACCAAAGCAATTTGTCTGCAACAGTGAAGTTATATTACAAAACACAGCCTTGATAAACTTTTCATAGAATGAATAGAATGTCTCTCTCAAAGCTTCTAACTGGGAGGAGTGAAGACCAGGGTCTCACGTGACTCAGGCTGGCCTGGAACATACTATGTGACCTTGAACTTCTGATCCTCCAGCTTCCTCCTCTGAAGCAATGGGATCACAGGTCCATACTACTTTAATTTCCATGGTACAGGGGCTTATACTGAGAGCTTGTGACCAATAGCAAACTACCAACTGAGCTACATCCCAAACCATTCAAACCTTTTGTTGACAAAACAAAGCAAAACAAAAAGGCAACATTTCTGCCTAATATAAACAATAGATTGTAACTCATTAAAGGCAAGGGATATTGTGTGTCTCTCATTGTGGTGATATATTATATACTTAATAAAAAATAGTCTGGAATATCAGAGCACAGAATCACCCACAGCCATGAAATTCAGGGAATGGTGACCCATGCCTTTAATCCCATCACTCAGGATGTGAGTTCATGGCCTAACAGAGCCAGGTGGTGGTGGCAGCAGTGGCACACACCTTTAATCCTAGCTCCAGACAAGTGAAATAGACAGAGGAGGGCATAGTTCATAGCTTAGCTTTGCCTGGCACTTCCCTTATCAGCTCAGGATGGAGGGACTTGGGGTCTGAGGATTCATGAAGATAGGCCTGAGAAATTGGCTGGATGAAAAGTGGCTGTGGTCTATTTCTCTATCTCTCTGATATTTTAGCTTTCCCCCAATATCTGGTTCCAGGCTGTTATTACAATAATACCAAATAGAATTCATGTAACACCTAGTACTAGTACAGTGCCTTTTTACAGAAATGGGGAATAAAAAACTTGCTGAATTAAAGAATAAAACTATACAGATGCTGACATTTTATTTACTCATAAGGGCTGTCTACATGGACTGCATGTGATAGCGGATAATTAATGGATTGTTCTACATTCCATTTTCAGACCAATAAATTCATTCTTAAGAGTAAACTGGAAGAAGAAATAAGCCATTTTGAACACTTCCATTTGCTCAAGTCATGTTTTAATTATTTACTTACTTTTGGATTTGAAGCAAGGCTTTACACATCAGAGTTATGCAAGTAATTTCCACTCAGCTACACTCCGAGCCCGGTTAGTTACATTTTAAACTTTGCAGTGATGCATAAAACCACTTGATTATTCTACAGATACATTGTCTCTACAATATGTGCCACTTTTTGCAACACCAACCTATAAAATGTAACAGGAGGTTTCTGGCCCGACTGTGGAAGGACTCTCCATTATAAAATGCCAATATTTTATTTCACTGAGTAACAAAATGGGCCAGTAAATAATACTTGCTTAACCCACCTTCTGACCAGACTTCTTTGCCATCAACAGAAACTCCAACCACTATGCCGGGTGCACCAACCTCATCCTAAGAGAAAAGAAGAAAGATCTAAGTGGTTCCAATGTACAAGTCTCTGAACACAGAGAGGCGCTCTCAGGCTGGCCCCGCCCTCTCATGCCCCGCCCACTCTCATGCCCCGCCCACCGGAGGGAAGGGTTCTGCTCAGCTAGCCCTGGCTCGCATGGGTATTGATAGTTCGCACTCTAAAGGGGAAGGGGCGGTCCCCTCCGCTGCCCGTGACCTCAGCTCCGACTTGAGCAACCCCGAGTGCGTCAACTCGGCCCGGTGGTCGGGAAACGGGAAGTCTATCTCGGAAGCCGCCACCCTGGCGTCTGCTGGGCCCGGTACCTTGATCCGATGCAGCAGATCACGGCTGCTCTCGATGGCTCTGGAGAAGCCCCTGGCTGCGGGCGGCGTAGGCGTGTGCGGGCTCCCGGGGCCCAAGGCCTGCTCGTACGACTGCTCTGCGCCCGTAGCCTCGGGGCCCGCGGGGGACTGAATGGGGATGGCGCCCCTCAATCCCACCACCAGCTTTGCCCCGAGCGCTAGCCCCAGCCCGAGCCCCAGGCCCCCGGCCCAGCCAAGGCCCAGCACGGGCAGGCCGGGTCGTCCGTGCGCCCCGCGCCGTCCTCCACTCCAGGCTGGGCCCGTAGTGACCGCAGCCCGAGCTGTCACACTTGACAGGAGCCGGTACATGTCGCCTCTGTTGAGCCCGCTGCCTCCCTGCTTGCGCAGGCCCGGCCGGCGGCGGGCGGGACGGGGGGCGGGGCCTTAAGTCCCTGTGTGTGAGCGACGAGCGCATCGAGCAGTCTGGTCCTGGCCTCCCACTGGTTCCTTCTCTCCCTTTATCACTTTCTTCTTCCTTCCTCTCTCTCATGTCTTTTATCTTACATCCTCTCTCTTTCCTTCTTTTCTTTCTTTTCTTGTCCACTTTCGCTCTTGCTTCCCTCATTTCTTTATCGCTTTCTCTTACTTCAGCTGTATTTCTTTCTCTCTCCTTTCCCGCTTTATTTTCTCTCTCCCTCTAGCCAATCTTTCTTTCCTTATTTTCTCCTCCTCCCTATTCTCCCTTTTTTCCTCCCCAAACACAGGTGACAGACATCCTTAGACAAGGTTCCTGTCCAGTGTCTCATCGACACTCTCTTACCACCGAGTACACACCTCCCTGAGCATGCCCAGTGGTTAAAGCACTTGCCATGCAAACTTGAAGAATGGAATTCAAATCCCCAGAATCCAGGTGAAAATGCCCAGTGGGCACGATGCCTGCCTGTAATTGGCAAGGTCTAAGTTTAATTATAAAAAGAAAAAGAAAACCAAACAAAAACCCAGCCTCAATCAATAAGTTAAAAGAGCAATTAAAGATAATCCCTAACATAATCTGAGGCTTTCATATGCTCCCCCTACATAAATTCCAATATAATACACTCATACACACACATACATGAAAATGGAAAAAAAATGTGTAATGACCTTTTGTCACTTTTTTAAAAAAGATTTATTCTGTATACACTATTCTGTTTACATATATGCCTGCCTACCAGAAGAGGGCACCAGATCTCATTATAAATGAGCCAACATGTGGTTGCTGGATATTGAATTCAGGACCTTTGGAAGAACAGCCAGTGCTCTTCACCTCAAAGCCACCTCTCGAGCCCTGTGACTCTTCTAGGAGAATTTTATGTCTTGACTGGCTTTCCTGCTCAGTTGCAATCATGCTAGCAAACACACAGTGCTTACTTATTCTGACAAGTTATCCCGTTAAGCATCATCACCACTCTGGAGGTCAGCTGTGTAGTCATTGCTTCCAGACACATGAGGAAGCTGGGGTTGAGGGGCATGTACTGGCTAAGACCCGTGGCTTCCCATTAGTGCCAGTGGAGACAGCTGCAGCAAGTATAACATAGCCTGGGTCCACTGGGATGGCACTGCTGCCCTTCCATGCCCAGGTCTGTTTCCTGCAGCCTTTGCCAGCTTCTGCCATTCCTAAATAGTAAAAGTCTTAATGGATATCGCCTTTGCATCTATGTAATTTAAAGCGCTCCCCTTTCCCTCTCATGTTGGGGAATAAAATAAGCAGCTCCCACTGGTTCTGTGTTAATAAGTCATTTTCTATTATAAAATGGTCTCTGAATTTGCAGCAAAGGATGTGCCTGGTGTGGAGGGCTCAGGTTCCTCCTTTCCCACCTTGTCTGCGATTTTACCTCAGTTCTCCGAAAATAGAAGATAAATGCTTGCAGCCCTGAACAAAGTCATCTTGCGTTCTGGCATGTTCTTTTTTTCTCCCTCAATGTTGCTTTCTTCTGGATATCATGCCCTATTGCAGCCCTCTGCCCCGGGTTACAGTTTTCCTTCACTTTTTGACTTTGACTTCAGATCTCTCTGCCAATGATTTGTGAGTTCCTTCCCAGCGAAGGCTTAGTGTCAGTGACTGGCACATGGTAAACTTCAACAATATTATTGAAAAGTCTGTGTGAGGATTGTGGGGGATATCTTGGCACAACTCGAAGACCTTAGTTCATTTCCTCGCACTCACATGAGCTGGACTAGATAGTGTGTGCTAGTGTGAGAAATGAGTATTTTGTTTTGTTTGTCAAAGGTAATTGGCCCAACAAGGACTCATATTTCCTGGACTCTCCCCTCCTACTTTGTATGGATTAGATGCAGTTACCACCTATGTTGGGGATAAAAGACAGGAGGCATGTTGGCCCTGGTATGTTGCTAGCCAGTTTGAGTTCAGACATGCCCTTTTTGCAAAGTGAATTGCCCAGCCAGGATACTATTTGCTTTGTTTATCTTTTTGTGACAATGAATTATTTATTTAAGATTTACTTATTTTATGTGGATGAATGTTTTCCCTACATGTATGTCTGTTCACCACCTGCATGCAGTGCCTTCAAAAGCCAGACAAAGATACTGAATCTCCAGGAATTAGAGTTACAAACAATTGTGACCTATCATGTAGGTAGTGGGAATTGAACCCAGGTCCTCTGGAAGAGCAGCCAGTGCTGAGTTATCTCTCCAGCCTCAACACTGGTGTTTTTATCCTTTGTTTCTCACAACTGTGTTCTAGTGCTAGAAAAGTAGAGACAAGAGGATCCCTGGGCTCAGTGGACTGCCTTTCTCAGGTGAGCTGCTTCAGGCCAATGAGAGACGCTGTCTCAAAGGAGATGGATGGTATTCCTAAGGAGGCCACCTAAGGTTGACCTTCAGCCTCCCCATGTACATATTCATGCATGCATGCATGTACACACACACACACACACACACACACATATAAGCCCATGCATAAAGAAAACTCTATATGAATGAGTTTTATAATGCATTTTTAAAAAACTAAGGTGTAGTATAGTTAGTGTGGTGATAGATTGTATATTTAATAAAATCAGTCGGGAGTATCAGAGAACAGAATCACCCCTAGTCAAGCCATGAAAGTCAGAGTGGTGACCCACACCTTTAATCCCATCACTTGGGATGACCAAGTAGTGACTCACACCTTCAATCTCATCACTCAGGTGCCAGAGATCTTTCTGGATTTTTGTGAGTTCAAGGTCTAACAGCCAAGCAGTGGTAGCTCACACCTTTAATCCTAACTCTAGGATTATGATACAGAGTTGAATCAGGAAGTAAAACAGCTGGGCAGGAAGATATATAAGGCAGAGAGGCAGCAGAAATTGAGCATTCTATAGAAGTGACCAGTCAGGCTGAGGACTCTTGAAGATAGCTTTTACCCTGAGAAGTCGGCTGGGTCAGAATTGAGTGCGGTCTTTTTCCTCTCTCTGATATTCCAGCCTTTCCCCGATATCTGGCTCCAAGTTTTCATTATATGCTAACTAGAGTTTGTGTAATAGTGTAGTTTAGGTGGTAGCATGCTGGCCTAGCATGCCCAAAGACCTAAGCTTGAAACCCAGCAGCACACAAATTGGGTGTGGTGGCACAAGCCTGCAATACTAGCACTTGGGAAGTGAAGGTGGGTGAATCAGAAGGTCAAGGTTATCCTTACATACATAGTGAATCTAAGGTCAGCCTGGGATACAGAAGACTCTGTGCTACCCCCTCCCCCATGCTCTCCTGTCCAAATAAATAAATAAATAGATAGATAGATAAATAAATAAATAAATAAATAAATGCACTTTTCATAGAGTTGCTGCTGTTGTTTAATTCTCTAAGGATTTTCATGGACAGTGGAATTCAAGCCAGAAGGGCATTTTAAGAAGCGCTAGGCCATTTGAACCTTTGGTGAGAAGACCTCACTGTTATTAGATGGTTACTGTGCACTGGGTGACTTCCACTCATTATCAGTGTAACAGCAGGCATTATCTCCTCTCTAAGTCAGAAAACCAAGGAAGTTAAATGGAAAAAATCAGAATCCAGCCAGTCTCCTTGTCCAGCTCCTCTGAGAATCTGCAAAAAGATCAAGTGTGTTGTATGAGGTTTCTGGCCCAGACTTTCCAGTCTAGACCAGAGGTTCTGACCTGCAGACCCGCAGACCCACAGAGACACAGAGACACACAGACGCTTACATTAATTTTATGCTGATTGACCTAGGGCCCAAACATAATGCTAGCTAACTCTTTACTCTTAAACTAACCCATCTTGTTCAGCCATGCACTTTTCTCAGTGCAGCATTTCAGCTTCTTTCCTCTGCATCTGCTGCTGTCTCCTAGTCATGTCTGTGGTGTCTCTCTCTGGTGTCTGTGTTCTGTTCTGAGGTGGTCCCAGAGTTTTCTTAGTCTGGTAGTCCCACCCACACTTCCTGTCTGCCTCTGGCCAATCAGCTTTTTATTAAACCTGTAGAGGAAACAATTACTTTAAGTGTAACATATAATCCCACTATAATCAAGCAAGCGAGTCTATGTTGTGTATGAAGATTTACATTGGGGGGATAGTGAAATGTCTCAGAGGATGGAGATGCCTGCCACGAATCTAAAAGTCTGGCAACCACAATCTCTGGACCAACATGGTCATAGGATCTCTCCTTACTTTGGCAAGTTGTCCTTTGACCTCTACCTACTTAGGAACAATTCTGTGTTGTATCTGTGTCTAGAAGACCCCCAAAGACCACCATGGAGTTGGACTCACTGCAAATGCATGAGGGTTTTATTATTATGAACAGGTTCCAAATGAACCCGGGTCGGACCTTCTGAACCTTTGGTCCGATGCAGCAGAAGAATATCAGCCACGGGCCCCAAGGGGAGGGTTTGTTTGTTGTTGTTTGTTTTTTTTTTTTCAGCCCACACAAACAGGGTGCTGCATGTCTTAGCATTCCAGGATTGGGCAAAGGGGTAAAGGGTACAGTAGCTATTGGCTGAACTTTCTGGTGCGAACCTAACTTTTGAGTCTATTGGCTGTCAGGTGCACTCCCAGACCTGGGCCCCCACCCTCAGGTACCAAAGCTTCTCTGAAACAAAGCTTTGTAAGAATAAATCCATGCCCTCATATCTGAAAGTCCTACAACCTATGTGTCACCATGCCAACAAAGGTTCTCTCATTGACTAAACTCTAGCCAGGTTCCTCTCAGTCTTCTACTTTATTTTTTTTAAAGATTTATTTATTTATTATGTATTCAGTATACAGAAGAGGGCACCAGATGTCATCATAGATGGTTGTGAGCCACCATGTGGTTGCTGGGAATTGAACTCAGGACCTCTGGAAGAACAGTCAATGCTCTTAACCTCTGAGCCATCTCTCCAGCCCCCTAGTCTTCTACTTTACTAGGCCTTAGTTTCAGCCCTCAAACACTTGAACAAACACACATTTTCTCACAGCTCAAGGCTAAATTGCTGGAACGACACCATTTTCCTTCAGAACACCTGACTTAGAAAACTCAGTGTCCAAAAGGTTACTGGTTGATTCCAGCCACCCCCTGAAATAGAGTCCCTATCTCCCTGTCTCCCAGGCTCCAAGTGGGGAAGGGGGGAGGTACAAGCCTCACTTATAAGACACTAAGTACCAGTTAGCAAACTGGATAGAATTCACAAGGAACAAAGTCCTTCTGCTTCTAACGATTTTCCGGGCTCCTGACTCAGCCCACCCACTCTCTCTTCTCCCATTTCATTACCTTTGCCCACATCCCACAGAGCTCAGCTCTTATCTGCACTAGGCAGCTATACAATACAGTCTATCTTGGTCCCTTTCCTGGTTTCTAACTGTGTCTGCCTTTGTCACACACATCAATCTCATCAGTCCTGTTGAAAATGTGGCCCTTGAGAAACAGATCCTTATTTTTCAAAGCAAGGTCTTCTATGTACAATCATTTTGCAGTTCACAGAGCTGTGCATTTAAGGTTTGTGAGATTTTCCTGTCTGCAGTTAAATCTTTAATGTAAAAGCTTATAACAAAATAAAACCCTGGAAAATTCTGATGAAGGATAATTTAGGAGCTGCAAGCAGAAAATGCTACATTTCCTGATATGTGTGTGGTGACAGACATACAAACATGTGTGAAGACTGGGAACACAGACGAACAGAAATTTGGTACAATTACAGATGCTAATATTACAGACTTTTCTTTTAAAAAGACTCTATCTGTGGCCTGGGGAGATTAGTTGGTAGAGTGCTTTGCTTAGTGTTCTGGGTTTCAGCCCAAGCACCACATAAACTAGGTGTGGTGGCACATACCTAGAATTCCAGCACTTGGAAGGTGGCGGCTGGAGGATCAGAAGTTTGCATCTTCTATTTCCTTCTATGAAGTCGGCTCAGGTCCTTTCTAAAGTGCCCTTTCTTTCACCCACTGTAATTATTCTGGAGTCAGTGCACGCCAAACCATGAACTGAAGCTCATTCTTCTTTATTATTATTTATTTACATTCATATATACAAAGATAAAACTTAAAATTGTTACAGATATTTCTTCCTGTTCTGTTGCCAGGGCATGACTGGCTGAGAACCCAGTGCAGAACTGAAGCAGCAAAACTCCAACTTAGCAGATTCAGCTCCAAACTGAGGAAAAAGGAGCAAAGACTCACTGCAGATGAACAAACTATGAGACAATAAATATTCTTTTCAAAATGTTTGCATTTTGCAACTGTAGTTATAGGATGTCTCCTTCAGGCCATTTTAGGTGTCTCTGTGTGTATAATATATAATATCAGCACATTTTTCAGAAGCAAGTATGGAACACTTCATGAATTTAAGTGTCTTTGTCCTTGCACAGGGGCTATGCTAATGTTCCAATTTTAGTGTATGTGCTGTCAAAGCGAGCACAGCTGGCTGCTTTGTAACCAGCAGTTGCATGTATGGCTATAACACAGTTCACTTATGTACTTACTAGTGGATTGGATTATTCTACTTTCAACCATTGCATACGAAGCTGCTACAAACACTCAAAATTTCTTGTCTAAATGCAGGATTTCATTTCTCTCAGACATTATAGCTGCAAGTGGAATGGCAGAGTCATTTGATAAGTCTGTATTTAATTGTGCGCCAAAGGGTGGCATTTCTCCTGCCCACCAGCATTTCGTGACAGTTTCAATTCCTCCATGTAGCTGCCAGCACTGGCTTTCTGTTGACAACCACCCCTGCAGGTAAGAGCCAGATCTTACTGAGGTTTCACTTTGCATATTGTCTGAGAGCTGATGCTGTTAAGTTCAGTAGCTATTTACACATTTTTCCTTGATTTTAAGAGCTCTTTTTAAAAAGTAAGATATACTTTATGTACAGCAATACAGTTTACACATTAAATAAACTATAGTAAAATGATTTGATATAGTTTCAACAGAAGAAAAAGGGAGGGGTACTGAGGTTAGAAAAACCCTTCTCCCAAATAAAAAGTTACTTTTTCTAAGTGGATCAATGCAAAAATATATTCAGGGGTTACTTGTGTCTAATTCTTATTGCACTGAGGGTCAAGATAGAATGCCAGGTGGTAGTGGTGATGTAAATCTTTAATCCCAGCACTTGGGAGGCAGAGGCAGGCAGATCTCTGAGTTTGAGGCCAGCCTGGTCTACGGAGTGAGTTCCCGGACAGCCAGGACTACACAGAGAAATCCTGTCTCAAAAAACCATGATGAAAGGGACCATTATGGATTCAACTTTCTGAATATTGAAGTATCACATACACCTTTTGTGGCATAATGCCCATTTGAATCCTCTCTTACTTTTATAAAAATAGTTTATTTTATGTGTGTGTGTATACCTAAGTGTATGGGGGCAGAAGAGGGCATCAAATTCCCTAGAACTGAGTCACAGGTAATTGTGCTCTTCTTGATGTGGTAACCAAACCTTGGGTTCTCTGCAAGAACAGCAAGCATTCTTAACCACTGAGCCATCTCTCCAGGAGCCTGGATTTGGTTTGGTTTGTTTGTTGCTTTATTACCTATTTGTTTATTGAGATAGGGCCAGGTTATATGGCACAGGCTGGCCTGGAATTCACTAAGTACCAGAACTTGTCCTCAAACTCCCGATCCTCTTGCCTGAGCACCACAAGTGCTAAGACTACAGGTGTGAGGAGGCATCACAGCTAGATCTTCTGCCTATCTCTATTATATTTTAAATATTAATTTTAATTTACTTTATTAGTGTTTCACCTGTATGTATGTAAGTGCACTGTGTGTGTGCCTAGTTAGAAGAGGAGATCAGATTCTATGGAACTGGAGTTAGAGATGGTTGTGAGCCACTATGTCTATCCTGGAAATTGAACCTGGGTCCTCTGCAGGAGAAGCAAGTGCTGTGAACCACAATGCCATCTCTCTATCCTCATCTGCTTATTTTTTAAGTTTTTTTTTGATTTATTTATTTATTATGTGTACAATGTTCTGTCTGCATGCCTGCACACCAGAAAAGGGAACCAGATCTCATTATAGATGGTTGTAAGCCACCATGTGGGTGCTGGGAATTGAACCCAGGTCCTCTGGGAGAACAGCCAGTTAGCCTCTGAGTCATCTTTCCAGCCCCGCATCTGCTCATTTTTGTAATAGTCTTAAATGAGAAAATGAAGAAGTGACTAGTGGGTTAGAGACTGGGGTGGGAGAAGGGGATAAGGGTGAAATATTTATGTAAATATTTTTTATCAATAAAAATTCAGGAATCAGATATTAGGGTAAGAACCAGATTGATCAGAGAAATGGAAGAGAAGAGACCAATGACCTTTCCCTCTCCTTCCTCAATCTAAAAGGGCCAAGAATCTTTTTAAACTCCTCTCTACTACTTCCTGTGTCTCTCTATATGATCTCAGTCCTACAAAACCTCTATGGCTAATTTTGGTCAGCTAGTGGTAGCTTTGCCCTCTGATTTAAAGTAAACATTATTGGCAGTCTCAGGAATATCAGAGTGTGTTCAAAATATCTCACATTTCCCCCTTTTTATCTAAATAAAAGGGACAGTTTTAACTCTAGCACAGTAAAAGTCTATGTAATAAGAACAATTATCAGGTAAGAATTACATTCTCAATATTAGTCCATTTGCATTTGGCAAATTCAGAGTAAATGCTCCATTATTTATCCTATCTTGGTGAATCCAAAGTTTTGTACCTAATTCATTTTCTATCTCAACTTGCATTACCAACCTAAAACTCTATTTTTAGACCTCAAAACATTTCTTAGATAAATAATCTAAGCTTTTATGTCTCTCAACCTTATATACTTTATACCTCTTTTGTGAGTTTCTTTTCTGAAATTGGTAGTAATGAAAATGATAATTATAACTATCTTATCTTTAACTCCATGAGAGACCTGAGAGGAATATAATATTACCTGAGTAAACAGGAAGTATAAAGCAAATGATTATCAAAGCTATAGAAACAATGGAGATACCTGACTGCCTAGACAATCATCCAAAGTTCCTCTATAAAATTGGGGTAACCATTTCACCCTACAGGCCTACAATATCTGACAAAATTTTTGTGATGCAGAAATTTCAAATGACTGCCCTAAGTTTTTACCTTGGCAAAGTTTGGCAGTTGCCTTCTTTTGTGTCCTGCATACTGTCAGCAGTTGTGGCAAGGCCAAGTTTTTTGCCCAGTGGTTGACTTTGCCATAATGAAAGCAAACTCTATATGGGAGTTCTTAAATGCTCATCATCCTTTCTTGAAGCAAATTGGTACTGTCAGGAGCAGATGTGTTTCACAGTCATGAAAAGCCTTATGTTATAAAAACATCTTAAATATCTTATTCTGTAGGTCTCTGAAGTGTCTGAAGACTATCTGTCTATCTAAACTATATCTTATTGACTTTGAAAACATACTAGGCCTGATGTTATAGATGACTAACTTCTAACCTACATTTCTTAATTATCTTAAACAGTTTGTAATAATAAATTTTAAGGACTAGAACTTTACATTACATTTTAACCTTACACATACCTTAAACAATAGTAGAAACATATATACAGTATATTAAAACAAAAATAACTTTAAATTTGTATCAATATGTTAAGAGCAATCCATATGAGTCTATTTAGTGGGTAATTGGAATTTATTAAGATATAAATTGGGAAAATGCATTCACAAATATAGAACCAAGTAAACAGTTGTAGTTGTCCTCTGTTCTGCCTGGGAGAGCATGCACCTGACCATCTAATGTCTGACCATGCCAGAAGAAGGATGTGATCACGCTCTCTTTTCTTTTAAGAGGTCACATATGCAGGCCAAGAAGCATCACCTCTTTCAGGCCGAATAGCCCAACGTCATGGGCAGAGCAAATACCACTACATCAATATAAAGAAATACCTTAAACAAGAGTAGAAACATGTATACAGTATAACAAAAATAAATTTGTATAAATATATAAAAACCAGTATGAACTGTTGGGAGCCAAAGTCAACTTAGCCATATTTTATAAGTTAGCTCCTATAGCTAGTCAGCAGTCTTTACCCCAGATAGTCATTTGCCAGAAGGCTACATCCCCATTGCTTTTAGCTAAACCATGACGCTTGTTAGTCTGGTTAGTCTTCTTTGATTCTCTCAGCTCAGCAGGTGACACCCTCCAGACCCTCAGCTGATAACAGATAGATTTCCATATTAATTCTACCCTGTCTGTTACTCTCCCTCAAAGGCTTGCCACATTCTTTTGTATTTCCCACCCCCTTTCCTCACAGCTACCTGCATGGCAGAGATTCTGTTTAAATATTGGCTGTAACATTATAAAGCAGAGGAGGACTTGAACAAAGAGATTTGTCTTGTCCTTCCGTTCTTCATGTTCCTGCCTTCCATTTGTTTCATTCCTAGATTTAGGTCCACACTGAAGACCCTGCTGGCCGGGATAGTGAACTATTTAAGACTAGTAGTTACTTTTTTAGTTTAAAGGTAGATTCAATAACCTACCCTTTTATCTTAACATTCCAATTTTCTCTCTTTTTTTTTCAGAATAAGAATCTAATCTCCTTTGTTTAGTTTTCTCCATGACCAATAACCACTTGCAACTAACCCCCTAAAAGGTGATAAATTTCCATAATCCATGGAACTATAAAAATTCACCCATTCAATTTCTTGAGAATGTGGGTGTCGTGTTCCTAAAACTACTTGTTGTCTGGGGTGACAGCATCTTTAAGGGACCCTGAGAAAATTGAGATAGTAGTCAAGTCTTAAGAGAACTAGCTCTTATCCAGTTTCCATGTGATAAGAAAGTATAGGGCTTATCTGAAGTCCTGGCTGGAGTAGTATGAGAGGCTGGATCTCAGCTAATCTCCTTGAAATTGTCCTGAGTAGTTTGTAGTCCAAAGATGATCTTTGGGTGGTTTTTGTCAGCTTAATGGCATTACTATGGAATCATTATTGTGGGGCCCCATCATTCTTTTATTTTATTTTAAAGATTTATTTATTTATTATGTATGTAGTATACAGAAGAGGGTACTAGATGTCATCATAGATGATTGTGAGCCATGTGGTTGCTGCGAATTGAACTCAGGACCTCTGGAAGAACAATCAGTTCTCTTAACCTCTGAGCCATCTCTCCAGTCTCTCCATCATCCTTTTAAAGACTTCAAAGGTCACTGTTAGAAATGGTCATGATTCACTGCAGAAAACTTTTACATGTTAAATGCAGCCTACCTCAGAGATGTTAAAGGATCAAAATTTATTAAATACATCCAGGGTATATGAGCTTAATTCCTAGTTAACTGACTCAGATTTAAGCCCAAAATCATGTATAGGAGGCAAAATAAAGCCTATTTTTAGTATTAGTATCAATATGACCATTAATATCATGACAGAAAGCTTAAATATATATATAAATCTTGCAAATTTTAAGATAACATATCCTAAGAAAAGTTTTAGAGTCAAAATAAAACAAAAGGATTATGAGATCAGTAACAATAGAATAGTCTCTTAATCTTGTTTTTTCTTCTGACCCATACCAGGTGTCTCTTCTGACATGAGACAGAGAGTTTGGATTTTTTTTTAACCAGTATGCTTGGGTTGAGAGGAGAGAGACACACTCCAACTCCAAAGCCAGCTTTAATTTTTAATTGAATTGGAACTACAAAAAGACCATTTGCCTTATATGTCTGCAGAGAACAGCAGAAACAAATATTTGGCAAGATTTCTGAAATTTTATCCTGTTAGAAGTATGCTATACCATTAGGTCAATTTAGTCCTTGTCTTGGGATATTTTCTCTGGATGATCTGTCCTTTTTCTTCAGACATCTCATTTGTTCAATGGTCTTTAAATTCCTTAGGTGGATGCTTTTATTCTGCCAGAAGGACAAAAACAAAACTCGACCCAACCCTAAATTTGGAGGAATTTTCATTTTTGTCAGGTTATATTCAATCAAATGAAAGACATTTATTAGTCTTAGAAATTAGTTTAGGTTGAATGCTTGATGAACTATTGCCTCTCCTAATCAAGAGGTCTCTTCTGATCAAATCTAATCTTTATCAATTTTGATGGTATCCATAGCTTTTTTTCTTCTAGGGGAAACAAAAGCAAAACCTCTTCCCCAATGTAACACATATCTTGGTTTTCATTCTGAGGTCAACACATCTTTAAAATATACAGGCTGATTTAATTCAGGTTTGTTTTTTTTTTTCTGATGTCTCTCTGCAGCTGTTGTTTCTTTCTCACTAGCATTTAAAAACATTAAAGTTAATAAAGCATTGTGTAATCTATCTCTGGGGTGTCTTCATTACCCTTTTCTGTTTATTTAGCATATCTTGTAAAGAGTGGTTAGATATTTCTATAACAGTTTGTCCTGTGGGATTGTGTGACATACCTGTAATATGCTTTCTTTAACATCTTTTTTTTTTTTTAAACAACTTTATTTATTTATTTATTTGCCTTGGTGTTTGCCTGGAACTGGAACTACAGACAGTTGTTAGCTGCCATGTGGGTGCTGGGAATCGAACCCGGGTCCTCTGGAAGAGCAGACGGTGCTCTTAACCTCTGAGCCATCTCTCCAGCCCCTGTAATATGCTTTCTGATATAATATGCAAAAAACTGTTTTTTTACTTAACTAGACACATATGCTGAATCATTGTCATTCTTAATTTGTACAGGTATTCCCATAATGGCCATAATTTCTAATAAATGCATAATCAGCCTTTTCAGAACTTAAAGTAGTTGTCCATTAAAATCCTGAGTATGAATCCATGGTGTGGTGCACATATTGTAGTTTTCCAATTTTAATGCAACTTATCTGTATAGTAGTTTTCCAAAGTACTTGTTTTATGGTCTCTCCTGATAGTTTTTATTTATTTAATGAAGCTGTTATGTCACTCAGAAGAATATGACTTTTAATAACAGGCATTAAGTCTTTTAATTTCTCTGTGGAGGGGTTTCCCCAATGCTGACAAGAAATGATTGGACCCAATTTAACAGGGAGGTGTGCAAGAGGCCCCGTAAGGTGTTTCCCAATGGCAAAGGCTACCTTACTTGTCCCTTGTTGATCTGCATTCATTAGTCCAAGATCAACCTTCGCCACACCTGAATATTCCAGAAGACTGGAATATTCTGTTTGGATTATCTCTAGAAAAAAAACATTGTTTCTAGGAATACCTTACCTACAATCTATTTTCAGATGACCTGGTTTACCACAATTAAAACATTTAACCTTTTGATTTAAAAAGAATTAGAAATAACTTATCCTATCCAAGCATCATTATAAGTGTGAGATCCAATATCAGCTGTATTTCTAATCCATTCATCTATTGGTGCCGATCTTGCCTTTAAAGGCCCGATCACTCTTTTGCCCTCTGAATTAGCATTTTCAAAAGCCAAGGATTCCATTAATATTTGTCTAGCTACTGGATCTTCTATCATTTTATTTGCAGCCTAAGTCCATCTCTGTAAAAAACAAGACAAAGCAAAGCAGTAAAGGCTTCTTTGGTGCTCTGTATAATTTTGTTAAATGACTCAGTCCTCTCTCCTGATTCTGCCCCAAGCATTCAAAGCTGATATATGGCATAGGGCTAAGGTGTGATAATCAAATCTAAACTGTCTTTGTAAATTAGCATACAGACCTTCACCAAGAAGCTGGTCTTGGGAAATTTCCATACCTCTAGCCCTACTTTATTGTTCTGTGAACTCAGCTTTCTCTCTCTACAATGTTTTCCATTGTAACTGAGGACCAACTGTAGTGATTTTTTTTTTTTTTGTGCTCTAACAAATAAAGCTTGCCTAAAAATCAGAGGGTAGAGCTAGCTATTAGTTAACCATGTATATATGGAGGTCAGTACAGACAGGAGATAGGAAGTGATGTGGCTGATCGGAGAGAAAAATATAAGGTGAGTGGAGACAGGAGCATAGCCCTTTTTTTTTTTTTTTTTAAACTTTATTTATTTATTTGCCTTGGTGTTTGCCTGGAACTGGAACTACAGACAGTTGTTAGCTGCCATGTGGGTGCTGGGAATCGAACCCGGGTCCTCTGGAAGAGCAGACAGTGCTCTTAACCACTGAGCCATCTCTCCAGCCCCAGCATAGCCCTTTTCAGTCAGAAGAATTTTAGAGATAAGAGGTGAGTGTGTCTACTTTTCTGTTCTTTCAGGATTTACTCTGATATTTAACTCCAGGTTTTTATTATTAAGACCAATTCTGTTTTGAGTTGCCCATGAATTTAACACCTGCTTCACAAAAGGTGAATGCATACCATATGAAATCACTGCTTCCTTCAACTTTTTCAAATCTAACATTTCTACAGGGTCCCAGTTAACTTCTGAATAGCCTTGGGGGTACATACATCTGGTGGCCATTCTTGTATGGTAACTGGATAAATTAAGGTTGGTTTTCTAATAACCTTGTACCACTCCCCTTCAGTTTCATAATACAATGGTGCAATAGGTTCTGCTCTAAATTCCTCTGTCTCTGTGTGAATATTTTTCTTAGTTTCATTAGTAGGTCTTTCTAAGGATTGTATAAGTCAGTCTTTAATATTTGGCACAGATATCAAACCACTTCTTAAAGGATAAAACATGAATTACCAAACTGATAATGAATATAATGGACATTATGTCAATCCCAGCTAAGTTGATTATCCCTTCATTAATTTTTCCATTTTCAAACCATCCATTGTGGAACAATACAGAGATCTAACCCCTGCAGCCTAATATTGTTCCCCATTCTTAATGAGGGTAAAAACTTAAAAAACAAAAACAATTAATCCTCCCTTTAAGAACTCCCAGGTGTCTCACCAGATCTGTTAATGACAGCAGCGAAGTGTGAGGCTGGTTGTCACTGGACGGCTGGGCAGAGAACATAGGCAGTGCGGGACCCAGCCAAGAGTACTGCTCATATGTAGCTGGGGCCTGAGAGTGTGTGGTGGCAGCAGCAAAAGCTCAAGGTACGTTCAGGGAGAGAGTGAGCCATCTGCAACACAGAAACATGAGGACATGAGGAAGAAGCCCGTATGACAGGAAGCAAGGGCCTGAAGGACAGGGTGGGCGGCTAACTCCCACAGCATTTGGGGCCCAGCCACCAGGGCATTTGGGACCAGGTATGGGCAGCAGCTGGGAGGCTGCTATTGAAACACTGCAATGGAAAACCGCAGACCCTTGCAGAGAGCCTTCAGGAGGGAAGGGAAAGCCAGCCATGGCAGTGATTCCTGTAGCTACAAAGCCAGAGGGGAACAGCTGCCTCATGATCCCTTGCCTCACATTGGGCACCAAATAAAGCATTTAGTTATTCTTTATCAATAAAAACCCAGGGGTTAGATATCAGGGTAAGAACTGGATTGATCCGAGAAACAACAAAGAAGAGACCAGGGACCTCCTTGCTTTCTCTTTTGATCCAAAAAGAAGCAAGAACCTTTCTGAACTCTCCCTACTGCTTCCTGTGTCCTTATATTTCCTCAGTCTTCCAAAGCCTCTCTGCTAGTGTTGGCCCACTAGTAGCCACCTCCACCCTCTGATTTAAAGAAAACTTTGTCAGTCTTGGCAGTCTCAGAGTCTGACCAAAATATCCCACAACAGAAGGGTACAGAGTATAGCTTAAAAGACAGATCTGAACGATCCTGTGGTGATAGGCCTGTTCAGCTTGGCTGTGGAGTAGGATACATGGTTTATATGTCATTAATTGTCATAGAAACACACACACACACACACACACACACACAAAGAATAAGAGAAAAACCAGGGCAACCTGGATTACACTGATAGATTGTATTTATGTTACTGTTTTATCCATGGTATTTTACTGTAGTTTTTCAGAATGTTAACAATGCAGGAATTAGTCCTTTAGAAAAGTTATGGGATCTCTAAGAAATAATTTATATTACTTGACAGAGCATGTGGATATACAATTATTTCCAAATAAGGTTAAGTTTAAAAAATGCAATTAGAAAACCAATCCCTATTAGCCTCCTACTGTATGTATATCTTCCTTCATGTATTATAAGATGACTACACAACTTTCGGAGTTCAGCTCCAGTCCTGTCTCCTCCACAGACTTTATTGATTGGAATCAACACCGCTATTATCTCTTCTACCTTGATCTCATTCATGTCTCCGACTTTGTGCCGGCTGTTCTGATTTAGATGGCAACCCGATGAAGGCACAGCTTTGCTCAGCACCTCCCCCCCATCTAAAGCACAGGATTGCTTTGTTTGGTGGGTCTGAATCTGGATGGTAAGTTTGGCCCTCACTTTATTCATCTGTAAACTAATTATAACTACATTGTAGGGTTGCTGTGAAGGTTGAATGTGCTTCAATGGGGAAAAAACAAAAACTAAACACAAGTGAACAGACTAAGTAGCAGGACTATTTACTTCCCTAAAACATCTTTGGTTTTAGTGAAAATAAAAACAGTGAACTGAAGAGATGGATGAGCAAATAAGACTGCATGACTGCACTGGGCAGTGGTGACACACACCTTTAAATCCAGCACTCAGGAAGCAGAGGCAGGTTATCTCTGTAAGTTCAAAGCCAGCCTGGTCTACACAGCTAGTTCCAGAACAGCTAAGGCTACACAAAGAAACCTTTTTGGGGGTGGGGGTGGGGTGGGAAATAACTGCATGACTGCTCTCAAAGGGGCTCCCAGTTCAGTTCCCTGTACCCATTCCAGGCAGCAGACAACCCCTGTAACTCCACTTCCAGGGATCTGGCGGCCTCTTCTGGTCTTCATGGGCATTACATTTACATGCATAAACCCACAGCACACACAAACAATTAATAAAAAGTAAATAAATAAAGGATTAAAACAAGAAGATGCTAAGTGGCACACTTATGTAATCCCAGCACCTGGGAGGCTAGCAGGGGCATTTCAAATTCAAGGCCAGCCTGGGTTACTGTCCTAATTGGGTTCCTGTTGCTGTGTGATAAAAATACTGGCCAAAAACATCTTAGGGAGGAAAGGGTTTATTTGGCTTACAGGTGGAAGTCATTGAGAGAAACCAAGGCAGGGATCTGATGGCAGGATCTGAAGAACAGATCATAGAGGGATGCTACTCACTGGCTTTCTCCTTATGGCTTGCTTATCTTGCTTGCTTATACCACCCAGGACCACCTGGCCAAGGGTGGCACTACAGTGGGCTGAGTCCTCCCACATTAACCATCAACCAAGAAAGTGCCCCAGAAACTTGCCTACAGAACAGTCCAGTGGAGCTAATTCTCCAACTGAGGTTCCCCGTTCCCACACTGTCTAGGAGAAAGAACAGCCCAGCTACGTAGCAAGATTCTGTCTCAAGACGAAACACAATGAAACAAGACAGAAGAAAAGGTTTACCAAGGGCCGACATTCTTTTCTTCCTTTGTTGCCACACAGGAACCAGCCCTCCAGTTAAACAAGCTCAAACAGGTTGTTTTTCTCCCAGAATTTCTCTCTGTCAGCCTCTTGGTTAATTGTTTAGTTGCTGAGCAGTGATTAAAAACCAATTAGGAGGGCTGGAGAGATGGCTCAGCGGTTAAGAGCACCGTCTGCTCTTCCAGAGGACCCAGGTTCGATTCCCAGCACCCACATGGCAGCTAACAACTGTCTGTAGTTCCAGTTCCAGGCAAACACCAACGCAAATAAATAAACAAATAATAAATAAATAAAGTTTAAAAAAAACCAATTAGGAATTCGGTTTCAATCACCTGAGGATCCAGGCTGTTCTGCTCTTGGATGCAAACAGGTGGAAAGTTAGTGAATAGTCTATTTTTGGAGTGTCATAATGACCTTTCAAAAATCAAGTACCGTAAATACAGCCCTGTGGTGACATATTGTGTATGTCTGCCATCATGGGACTCTTGAGACTCTTTACACTGAGCTAAACCCTGATGACCTCTCTAGGCTCTAGGTCCTCTCCATACAGACCAATTCTGCCATGTCTCTGCAGCTGTTCGTGTTCTCTGCCTGGGCCGCAGGCCTGGTGGGTGTCATGATTTCACTGATGAGTGAGCAGGTAACCGGCAGCCATTCAGACAGGCCATTTCTCCAATAGTTTCAAACATATTTCCATGGGAAAATGGAAATTTTTTTTTTATTTGGAGTCAAAAACAAAAAAGTGGAGCTGAGGAGATGGCTCACTTGTTTTGCTAGACAAGGGTGAGGACCTGAGTTGGGTCCACACCACTCATGTAAAAAGCTGGGTGCGGCAGGGTGCACCTGCAGCCCCAGTGCTGGGGAGGGGGAAACAGGTGCATCTCTGGAACCCAATGGCCAGCCAGCTTAGACAAAACTGTGAGCTTCAGTAGAGAAACCCTGACTCAAAATAGTGTGGAGCCAGATGTGGTGGCCCATGGGCACATACATACATCACATGTGTGTGTGCGCATGGGCGTGTGTGTGTGTGCGCGCACACACACACACACACACACAGACACACACTCCTCAAAGTACAAAATAGCCTATATTTATTTTATCCTCACAATTATAAATAAATTTCTAAATGTAGCTGTTGAAGAGCCAGAGTCCAAGGACAGTGAATGACCTATGACCTGTCATGGTGTCTATATTGCTCCCAGGACCTACTTTGTAACAGCAGTTGATATGCCGCTCTTGGGAGGAGCCACCTGCCTACCATTTGTTCACAAGGCCAGCAGGTCACCAAGAGTCTGCAGAGCACAGGGTGGGGCTCTGAGCATGGCTGAGCAGGCTGTGTATCTTACACAAGGGGCTGCAATCTTGCCAATGCTCTTATTTGCCAAGTCATGGGCTGGCTCCATGGGAAGGGCACCTTTTCCTAGCATACACTGAGCAGTATGCACTCTTAGCAGGCTAGGACCAATGTCCAGACTTAGACTTACTTGGTATGCTCAGCACTGTAATGGAGGTCATTATTAATGAGCTGTGCAGAGGAGCCAGCAAGTGAGTCTGTCTTGGGAAGGACTGAAAGAGTGACACAGAGAAAGGAGATTTCAGAATGGTGTTGGGAAGGGTACAGAAATCCACCCAATAGACTAGCCCAAGAAAGTCAAACAAGGTGAGAGATTGGAGGCTTGAAAATGCAGAGCATTGTCAACCGGAGTTTTTTTTTTTTAGGACACGGAGTGTTTCTGGCTGCTGCAGGAAGGTGGCAGCAGCAGATACTATAGGCCATACAAGGTCCACTGAAGACTGTGCTTTTTTTTAGCATGTAGCTGCTGATTCTCCAACTTTGGTGTGAGCTAAAACAATACCTATAGGGCTTGTTCTTGCAGTTTCCTTAGCTCAAACTCTAGGTATGGGTTCTGAGTCAGTAGGTATGGAAACAGACCAGGAATGGCAAACATCTTCAAGGATTTTTCCACAGGGCTTTGATACTGTGGTTAGGAGAGCATCTGGGGGCAAAGGCTACCAGCTGCAAGGGAGAGGGTGAGAAGCAGCTGGTAAAAGTGCTCAAAACTGGGAAGGAACCCAGCCCCTCATTAATTCACTCTAAGTATTTCTAATAATAGTGCAAAGTGTAAAGAAAGCTGGTGGTAGGAACCAGATGCAAGGGTTTCACCAAGATCGTGGGTAACTCCTGGCTAATTATTTCCCTTCTGAATTATAGTCTCTAAAAGTTGCACATACTCTGAGTCCACTTTCTCATATGATACAAATATTCCAAATGTCCCAGCAAAGGGTTCAAACTTCATTATGATATTAATACTAAAGTGTAGCAGAAATCTAGAAGAAACACTGTGTCTGGGATAAACAGCAGAATGAGACAGTTGTTTTACACTGTATCTAGAGTAAACTTAGAATAAAATAGTTGTTTGTTGGGGGTACTTAGATCTTAAGGAAATCACTGTGGAGAGCAGTGATTGTTTTCTGTTATCTACAGATCTACAGAGTTGTTTTTCTGAAGAAGCTTCACAGTCTTTGCATGACCTTAGACACAAAATGGTTCTGGTGGCCCTGGAATGTCCTGCAGCAAACAAGACACAATAAGGACTAAAAGGGTGTGTGTGTGTGTGTGTGTGTGTGTGTGTGTGTGTGTGTGTGTGTGTGTGTTGTTTTCCTTCAGAAAATGTATGATTAGATCAGGGACTTGGTATGAGGAACTTGTTTAACCCAAAACCCAATTTCTGTATAACAGTCAATAAATACACTTTTGCATGGCTGTTTGGGGTTCAGTCCGTTGAGGCTGGACCTTCCTGCTGCCTAGAGAGCCATATTTCATCCTGAAATCACCCTCTTTCTTTGATTGTCCTAAATAACTCAGAATACTGACACTAGAGAATGGTTCCCATTCCCCCAACCGTACTCCCTGCAATAAAACAAACAAAAACCCTATTAATTTTAGAAGTTGGAATAGTTGCCTGATGGTGGTAGTGTACGCCTTTAATCCCAGCACTCGGGAGGCAGAGGCAGGAGGGGGATCCCTGCGAGTCTGAGGCTAGTCTGGTCTACAGGGGACTTCTAAGACAACCAGAGTGGAGGGAGGGGGAGAAATTGGGTTGTTTAGGAGAAGGAAAGTTCTTTCTAGAAGTTTCTTGGGCCTCTCTTTCTCTGTGCTTCATAGCACTTAGCACAGTGCTCTTCACTCAGCCGGCACTCACATTTTCCCTTTCCTCCCTCTTTCCCTCCCTCCCTCTCTTGCTCCTTTTATCTTGTTTATTTTATTCTGTGGTTTTGTACCTCCCGGGCTTGCCTCAAACTCAGCGTGTGACTAGGGAAAGGATTGGGGATCTTGAAGCTGATGAGAAGTGTTTCCTGATCCCAAACAGCCCAAAGCATAAGAAGATTATAGATGTTATTACATTTACTGATTGATTGATTGATTGACTGATTGATTGATTGATTGATTGAATATGTGGGTGTGGGGCATGCATGCCATGACATCCTGCCATGGCAACCCTCAGGTATCATCTCTCTCCTTCCACCATTTGGGTCCCAGGGATCAAACTCAGGCTATCAGGCTAGTGGAAGAATGCCTTTATTGGCAATGTCATCTCCCCAGCCCAATTTATTGCCTTTAAAATGTGTCAAAGAAGGCATGACGAGGGATATATGACAGTCAAATAGAAACCATGGGCCAAGAGAAGCAGCCTTTGATTGGCTGGAGAAACTGTCTTCTATACCTATCTATATAGGTCTAAAACTTCATGTACATCTTAAATACATACAATAGTGCTTAAAGCAATTTCATTCATTGCTTTACATCAATTTCATTTATCAGCTGGAACCTCATCATGATTTCAATGTGAAATATTCTTCCAAAAGACTCATGTGTTTAAGGCTGGTTCCCAACTGGTGGCACTATTGAGAAATGATTGAATCATGACACTTCAAACCTCATCAACAGACTGAATGGGCTATTATGAGGTTGGGTCTAGCTGGAAGACTTCTGGGCTCGCATCTTTGAAGGCATGCCTCACTTCTGGTCCTGTCTGGTCTATGGATTCCTTACTGTCTGAGATCTTCCCGCCATGCCCTTCCACAATGATGTACTACCTCATCCAGGCAGTGAGGGGATGGCCTGCTGTGATGAAGTGGGGCAGTGACTTTTCTCATTTCTGTGGCAAATTACCCTGACAAAAGCAACATATGGAAGGAAAGAAGGGCTCATTCTGGCTCACAGTTTGCCGTAAAGTCTGACAGAGAAGTCATCACAACATGAGGAACTGCACTGCACTGAGTTAAGGAAGGTTGCGAACCGCTGACCTAATGGATACAGAGAAAACTCATGCAGGCTGGGCTGTTGGCAGTAGAGAAAGGGAGAGATGCTGGCTTTCTTACAAACGAAACTTTTGAACGTTTCAAAGCTGTAACCAAGTTTCAAGGCAAATACGAGTGATTAAGTGGCGTTTATATGAACGGGAATAACACGTTAAAAGGGGGAAATGCCAGCTCTTGTGTATTTTAAGGCATGCACAGCTATCTGGAGCATGAGTGAGTCACTCTATACCATGAGCCTCAGACACGACTGGGGTGGCATCTTGGGGGAAGTTTACATATTCGTGTTTATGTCCGTGGGTGGCCAACACTGTTGGCGCTTCTACCATCCAAATACCCGGAACATTCTTTGTGTGTTGGGGAGGGGGGGAATGCATGCACTGTTTCTAAAATCACACTGGAGAGGGGCTGACCTTGGGGGTGAGAGGCTTACAATAAACTGGAGATTCTGGGAATCTTAGCCCAGGAATGCTGGCTTCCTTCCACACTGTGACTATCTTGTGAACTTTAGGATTTGGCAGTGAGTCAAACCAAATAGCTCCCAGCTCAAAAGTCAACAGGGTCCAGAACAACCTCCGCTTCATTGCTTTGTGTCTCCAAGAGACACGGCTCATTCCTTCCCTCTTTCTGTTAAAGCAGATTCTCTTGTCCAAGAATCTATCTGGACTATATTTTCCTTACTGTCCTCTATTTGTATGTGCATCTACATGCAATATGTATTCTTACATGCACATGTGTATATGTGTGGGTGCATGCAGAAGCATGTGGAGGCCCGAGGTTGAGGCTGAGTGTCTTCTTCTATCACTGTCTACCTTATCTTATGAGGCAGGGTCTCTCACTGAACCTGGAGCTCACTGACTAGCTAGACTGGCCATCTAACAAGTCCTAAGAATCCCTCTGTCTCTGCCTCTCCAGTCCCAGCATTACAAACACACCATCACATCCAGCTTTCTATGTGGGTGCTGGGGACCTGAACTCAGGTCCTCATGTTTGGACAGCAAGAAGTTTATTTACTAAATCGCCTTCCCAGCCCTTTCAACATGTTTTTCTCCAACATTGCATATAGTTGCTTTACTGAGAGAGAATACCCAAGTTTTCGTATTAAAATCCCTGGTTCTAAGCATACTAATAGCATACCTGAATGGCCTCAATAACTCACTGGTTAAAGCAGTGGAGCCTATGAACTAACTAATCAGATTTTGTTACCCATTGGTCTCTCTCTCTCTCTCTCTCTCTCTCACACACACACACACACACACTCAGCAGAAGGGCTATGAGGGGACAAGTGTGCATGCCTTGGGGATGAGACTGATAGGGAGAAGGCCAGTGCACTCCGACTAGCCCTAAGGACTTCCTAGAACCTCATAGCTGAGCTCTATGTACACCTGAACCTTAGCACTCCTGGTTTCTCGAGTGAGAAGAGGCACACACACACACACACACACACACACACACTACCAGGGCCACATGAGAGTTTATTCAGGAGAGTTACCAGGCGAGTATAGGAGCAGAGAAGCAGAAAAGAGACAGACTGCCACATGGTGTCTCCTTTTAAGAGGAGTGGCCGTGGATTTACGTGCCCACGAATAGGGGCATGCCCTCCGTACTCGCCAAGTTCTGCCAGTGCCATGTTGGCTTCACCATGTGGCTGCTACATGCCAAGAATTCTGATCTCACCTGGCGCCATGTTGGGCTCACTACGTGGTGTGCCAGAAATCCTTATAACCACATCCCTTCTTTTATCATTAGGATCCATGTTCTTGTGGGGTCTGGAATAGCTTGACCCTGTATCAAAATGGGGCCAGAACTATTTGGCTATTTAGCTGCCATGACAGGCTTAATAAAAACCAGACAGACAGTAGTAGGCCTGAGTTTCTTACTGGCAGCACCTGGTAGTTCCAGAAAAATTCTATAACAGACACCACCCAGGGAGGGGCCAGCATCTAAGGGGAAGTATCTGATGTTCCAAACATTCCAACTGTTAGGTAGTCCTTGAGCCCAGCACACACCTCTTCCCCTTGATCTTTTTTTTTTTTTTTTTTTTTTTAAACTTTATTTATTTATTTGCCTTGGTGTTTGCCTGGAACTGGAACTACAGACAGTTGTTAGCTGCCATGTGGGTGCTGGGAATCGAACCCGGGTCCTCTGGAAGAGCAGACGGTGCTCTTAACCGCTGAGCCATCTCTCCAGCCCCCTCCCCTTGATCTTGATAAGGTACCCCTAGACAAATGTCAACCAACCAAAGTCCCAAACCCCAGAAATACCCTCACCCTAACCTCTCCTATGATAAAAAAACCCTGCCCTGCACAGGCTGGGTGATCTCTGCTCTCACTGCTGCATCAGACAGACAAGAGACCAAACTTAAGCTTTGCTTTTACATATGAGATTTGGTCTCCGTGGTGGTCTTTTGGGGGTCTCCTCAATCTGGGCATAACAGTTCTCAGCCTTGGCTACACGTTAACTCACTGAGTAGGTGGAGGTGGGTGGTATTTGCAGGAAACAACGGCGCTGAATACCTATGGTAGTGATTTTATGTCAGTCACTCCAACTCTCCTCCATTCATATCGGAGCCTGTAAAGCAAACTGTGGGTACCTTTAATTCTGGCCTGTCATCAGCTTTCCTTGGCCAGAATCTACCTTCTTCCTCTCTCCCTAAACTACTTGATGGTGTTACCTGTTTGAAACGTAACCTCAGAAGCCTAGTCTTTCTGCCTTTCACCATCTAAGGGCTGGATCTGGGCTCTGGGGTGCTTGGGAATTATGTGCAGATTTTAGACCCTTAAAAGTAGCCTGAATAGGACAGTGTATTATCTCTGTTTGATGGATAGAAATACAAATGCCTAGAAAGGTTAAGTGGCTCCTAGAACCTCGCCCAGGTCTGGAATTCACTGTTCTGTTACTCTGCAATCTGAAGAATGGCTTGTCTGGATGTTATTTGAAAATAGAAAAAATGATCACCATGTGCTTACTTGGACAGTGACGACTAAAGAGACAGCGATGAATGAGCTCAGAACAGCCGAGCTGGGCGCTGGAAGTCGGCTAAGTTGTAGGCACTAGATGTAGCCATGAGGGTTTTGTGCAGCCCTAACAAAGTGCCATGGACTGGACTGCTCATACATTAGTACTAATTTCTCCACAGCTGTGCAGGCCACAAATCCAAGATCAGGGACTGGCACAGTCAGGTTCTAGGGAGAGCCTCTTTCCGACTCATGGGATAGCCATAAGGACTTAGAGGATCGCTGTGTGGTTGTGGGGTGGAGCAGGGCACAGACTAGGACACAATGGGTTTCAAATCTCAACCCCTTTAAAGCACTCTAAGCTCCCTCACAGGGAGGGAGGGGGAAGGGAGGAGAATAAACGGCTTGGGAGCCCATTTAACCTACCACCTTCTTACAGGCTTTACCAAGTTCCTATAGGTCATTGTTCTGCTGGGCCTCTCATTCTAAAGAGGGCTGGAGCGGGGTTAGAGGTAAAGGCACCCATTCTCTTTTCTGTGTTCTATACCTGGTCTTCAGGAAGCACACCCCAAAGACATCAGTTGTTCCCTTTAAAAGCTTTTCAGTTTGTGAGATGGTTATTCACAGGGATTCCTAAGGAAAATACTCCTAGAGTCCCCAATTCTAAGGGCTCGCTTTGTCTACCATTATACTACAGTGAACACATCTGACCTCATCTAAGGGGTTGACTTCTACTCTGCAGTGTAAGCTCTATTCACTCAGCAGACCTTTCCATTATAGAGAGGGAAAATGCCTATCCCTCACTTCAGGCTCTTAGATAAAAAGGATGTTGTGAACCAGTCTCAGGTGTACACCTATAGAAGTCTTCCTGGTGCATTAGAAATAAATTTTGGTCCCACTGCCAGAGGCCCCACAAACTGCCCACTACATTTGATGGTCGTCCACATTCAGAGTATCTAGTTCAGCCCCATGCAGGTTCCCCAGCTGTCAGTTCAGAGTCAGTGAGCTCCCAATAGTTCAGATTAGATGTCTTTATGGGTGAACTGGCTTCTTAGAACCTATTCCCTACAGAGGGGTACCTTGCTCAGCTTTGATATTAGGGGAAGAAGCTTGGTCCCACCTCATTGATTCACCCTAGCAATCCTTTCCCTTTCTGAGGAGTGGATGGGGGGATGTGGTGGGGGAAACTGGGGAATGACTGGGAAGAGGGGAGGGAAGGGGAACAGTGCTGGGTATACAATAAAAACCTTCAAAATATTATTAATTTTAATATAATAATTATTAATTATTAACATATAATTTAATATATTCACATGTATATGAATCAAGAAGAGGGAGAAGGAGAAGGAACAGGTGGAGGAGGATGATGATGATGATGATGATGATAATAATAACAATAAGAAGAAGAAGAAGAAGAAGAAGAAGAAGAAGAAGAACTCATCATCCTGATGATAGCAATGACTTCCAAACAGCAGCCTTCCCCAAGTGAGCAGCCAAAGGCTTAGCTCCTCCCATTTACTGACTTTTTTTTAATGCAGATCTCAAGAGGCCCTTATGTCAAGAATTTCAGGAAACTTAAGGCTCCGTTACATCAGTGGACACTCTTGAAAAGGGAAGGGTGCAGGGAGAGACATGCTAAATTTTGTATGCTAGGCTTTTCCCTGTCCTCATCCTAGTCCAGCCCTGGATGGATTGGCAAGGATTCCTGGCAGCTGACATGGAGACCTCACATTCTGAGGCTTTGAAGGACACTGAAGATCTACACTCTAGCAGGAAGCAGAGAGAGCTAACTTTAAATGACAAGAGACTTTGTACTCTCAAAGCCTATCTCCGGGTGACATACTTCCTCCAACAAGGCCACACTCCTAAACCTGTCCAAGAGAGTGCCATCAACTACGACAAAGTACAAATGCTGGATCTATAGGGAATACCCCCACCTATACTGCCACAGAGGCCACAACTCCACCATATGAGTTGAAGGGCAGTGAAGATCCACACTACAGCACCCCTCTTTTTGTTTGTTTTTTAGAGACAGAGTTTCCCTATGTAGCCTTGGCTGGCCTGGAACTTGCTCTGTATGTGGATCAGGCTGACCTCGAACTCAGAGATTCTCCTGGGATTAAAGGCATGCAACACCACTACTTGGCATAACACCCTCTTAAAATAGGATTTGAACTGTTCTCTCAGTTATCACTTAAGGTCACAAAAGCTGGGGAGATCATTTCGGTGGTAAAATACTTGCTGTACAAGCATGAAGACCTGAGTGGTTGATCCTGAGCAGCCACATTTAAAAAAAAAAAAAAAAAGATCCAGAGGGCTGGAGAGATAACTCAGGGAACACATTACTTTTTCAGAGGGTCAGAGTTCAATTCCCAGTACCCACAAGGTACAGCTCCCAACCACCTTAACTCCAGCTCCAGGGGGACCAAACACCCACTTCTGGACTGTGAGGGCATTGCACACATTTATACACACAAACACATATAATTTAAGATTAATAGAAATCAATCTTTTGTTTGTTTTTTGAGACAGGATTTCTCTATGTAACAGCCCTGGCTGTTCTGGAACTCTCTTTGTAGACCAGGCTGGCCTCAAACTCACAGAGATCCAATTGCCTCTGCCTCCTGAGTGCTGAGATTAAAGATGTATGCCACTAGGACTTGACATAAAGTCAATTTTTAAAAAATAAATAAATAAATAAAGATACTTTAAAAGTGGAATATAGCAACATGCATCTGTAACCTCAGCACTGGGGAGATGGAGACAAGAGACTCCCTGGGCTCACTGGCCCTAGATTGCTAATCAGTTAGCTCCAGGTCCAGTCAAAGACTGTGCTTCAAACTATGTATGGTAGTGCCTGACTTTAATCCCAGAACTCAGGCAGAGGCAGAAGGGCAGAGGATCTCTGAGTTCCAGGCCAGTCTGGTCTATAGAGTAAGTTCTAGGACAGCCAGGGCTACACAGAGAAACTCTGTCTCAAGAAACAAAATAAGCCAAAAGGGGGGAAGAAAGACTTCACTTCAAAACAGAAGGTAGGTAAATGATCAAGGAAGATACCCAGTGTTCGCTGACCTTTGGCCTCCATATATACATGTGCACACACGTACGCATGGATATACACACACACAAAGTAAATAAATTAGGATAATGTTAATAGGCATTTATTTAGCACTTAGGTGCTGAGTGTTTGCTAATAGCAATGCTTTGCTGGTCTCCTATTGTCAGGCACATTGGACATATTGCTAGTAAGCCACTCAACAGTTTTTATGAGGTAGAGATTATAAGCATCCCAAGAGATCATGAAAGTGATTAAATAGTTTGAGATTGATAATTAATTTAAACTAAGGAAAAAGCATAGGAGTTTAAGTCCTGCATCAGCCAAGAAAATAAGATTAGAGAGCTAAGGCAGGTCCTGCAAGAAAAAAGAACAGAGGCGTGAAATGCCATGGCTTCAGTCTTACCCTCCACTCTCCTAGAGAGTTTTTCGAGGTTGGCAGATGTATTCTCATTTGTCAGATGGGCTCAGAAATGGGGGTTCTTGCCGAGGGACACTAAGACTTTCTCAGCAGGGTGCTCATGGGCTGGTGTGGTTCTCCACTGATGATAAAGGCATCCTGGAACTCTGTGGCCTCATGAGTATTGCTCTACTGTCAGCTATTAGTCAAGAGCTGATTTCTTGCTCACACTTGTCTTTTTGGATCAGGAATTCTTCATGGTACCATAGACTCAGGGATGTGTTAGTTTTGTGGCTCTGTGCTATAAAATAGTTTTTTAAAGGTATGTAACAGTTTCAAGATGTCATTAACTGTTAATTAAACAGGGTTCTCTAGAAGAATACAACCAATAGAATGTGTACACACACAATAGCATATAGATTTATTAGGGTTAAATTACATGCTAGGGGCTAGATAGGAGAACAATGGCTACCTACATTCTAGAGAAGCAGAGAACTTGGTGCCTCAGCAGGTCCAGTCCAGCACCGAAGGCTTGGATATTCCCTGGAGATCTGCTGGAGTCTGGTGTGTGTGGAGGATGGAAGAAATGGCAACATGGATGTGGCGAGCCGCTTCTGGCCTGCAGAATGACAAGTCACCATACGCACGATTCTTCTCGGATCACACTTTATTGGAGTACAGCTCAGTCGAGAATGGTGGAAAAAAGACCCCGAGCCTGAGATGCAGCCTGCTTATATAGGGAAGCTGGGGCATGTGATTGGTGCACAACATAATGCCTCATTAGCATATAGCTGGTGATTGGTTCAACGTAATATCCATTAGCATATAGCTGGTGATTGGTCCAAAATAATGGCTCATTAGCATATTTGGGATCACATCGGATAGGTCATTTCTCGATGCCTAATTAGCATAAGCACATCGGATTGGTCACTACTCGATGCCTAATTAGCATAAGCGGCAATAGAATGTTCCGGCAAGTTGTGCAAAGGCAAACCGCACCCTACACATGGACTTCCATCTTCAGGAAGCAGTGAAAGCCAGGCTGTCAGCCCAGCTTTTCCCTTGGACTCCTTTTTTTAATCTACCCTGTTGGGAAGGTGTCTCCCAGCTCTGGGGGTGGGTCTTCCCTTCAGTTAAATCTCTCCAGAAATACTCTCAGGGAAGCCTGAAGTGCATCTCCTAGGTTGATTCTAAATCTCATCAAGCTGACAATTAAATCCACCATAGGAGTCTATACAGAGTTCCGTGTTGGTATATACATACCTAGCATTCAAATAAAATTAATCTAGCAAACCTAGGGGTCCATATGTTATGATTCTTTAAGCACATATAGCTACAAATCCAAAACAGTTCAAATTAGCATCATTAAAGATGTTTCCTGGAGGGGAGTTGGCACTAGCCGCTTGACTGTGGTAACTGTGCAGATGACAGAATTCAGGCTGCTAAGGGACAGTTTCAAAATAGGGTAAAGTCATGACTCACAGTGACAAAGAATGAACATGGACCAAAGTATTACTACATTCATTATTCATTTATGACCAAAACAGGAAGCTGCCAAAACTAGTACAAAGAGGGAGATCTAACATTTGTAAGTAACCTCATAAAGAAGAATTAGGAGGTAGCTGTTGTAATATGTTTCTGACCTGGACTTTCCGGTCTAGCCCAGAGGTTTGGACCCACTCTCAGCCCCACTGCCACTTAGGCCCAAATAATCACACAGACGCTTGTATTATGCTGATTGAACTAGGGTCCAGACATATAACTTGCTAACTCTTTACCCTTAAACTAACTCATCTTTCTTATCTTGTTCGGCCATTCTGCTCCATACCTTTACTTAGAGCAGCATTTCAGCTTCTTTCCTCTGCGTCTGTTGCTGTCTCCCTGTCATGTCTCTGTCGCATCCCTGTGGTGTCTCTCTCTGGTGGCTGTGTCTGTTCTGAGATGTTCCCAGAGTTTTCTTAGTCTGATAGCCCTGCCCACACTTCCTGTCTGCCTTCACCAATGAGTGTTTTTTTTTTTTTTTGTTTTTTTTTTTTTTTTTTTTTTTTTTTTTTTTTTTTTTTTTAATTAAACTAGTAGGCGGGACAATTATGTAAAAACATAATCTCTCTACAGGTAGCTGCTAGGTTAAAGATTTATTTTTATTTTATATGTATGTATTAGTGCTTTGCCTGTATGTATGTCTGTGTACTATGTGTGTGTCCAGTTGCTAGGTGAGATATGAAACTTGTTAACCAACTTTGTAGAGCAATAAATTATAACCTTTGGCGTTATCTTTTCTGTTAGGCAAACACATGTTGCACTTTCACCAGACTAAACTCTATAAGCTAAAATGTAATTGAACTAAAGTTTTTTTTTTTAAGATTCATTCATTTTTATTGCATATTTGTGTGTGCCTGCCTGTATGCCTGTGTACTATGTATATACAGTGCCTGTAGAGGCCAGAAGAGGGCATCAGATGCCCTAAAACTAGAGTTACAGGTGGTTGTGAGCCAGCTTGTGGATGCCAGAGACTCAATCTCAGTTCTCTGCTAGAGCAGCCAAATGCTCTTAACCACTGGGGTAAATACAATAAATAATAAGGCCAATTCAGAACAGTTCCTGGTTCAATCTTTTTTTAAAAAAATATTTATATATTTGTTTTGTATACAGTGTACAGAAAGAGCACCAGATGTCATCATAGATGATTGCGAGCCATCATGTAGTTCCCAGAAATTGAACTCAGGTACTCTGGATGAACAGTCAGTGCTCTTAACCTCTGAGCCATCTCTCCAGCCTTCCTGGTTCAATCTTATGAAACCTGATCTAGACCCTCTGGGGTCCTAGAAAAGCATTCAAGAAATCTATGTTTTCACAACTATAACAATACTAATAGTAACAAAAATACATTGCTTGTCCTTTTCACATGTTAACATTTATCTTGGTGGCTTAAAAGAAAGGCAAGCTGAAATTGCTGTCACTTTTCACAAGTCAAGAAGTAGTGCCACCAAATGGAATACACAGTAATTGTGCACTCCATGATGGGCACTAAAGGATGGGCCGTGAGAAGGAACCGTTTCACTTAAGAAAGTCCTTGATGAGCAAATTTTCCAAATATTCATTTCTTATAAAACAAGAAGTATGTACTAAACATGACTGCGGCAGACTCAAGTATGACCGATATCTTGAGAAACAGCACCTGTGCAGAATTACCCACTTTTGACATTTGTTTTTTATTTATTTATTTCTTTATTTAGTGGGTGGGGAAGGGAGCCATGCCACAGCTCAGTGTGGAGGTCAAGGAACCACCCTCAGGAGTCTGTTCTCCCTTCCACCAAGTGGGCTCAGGAGATCAAAATCCCATTGTCTGGCCTGACAGTGAGTGACCAGTATCCACTGAACCATCTGGCAGGCCCTGAGACTCCTGCAAATTTTGACTTCTATTCTTACTAATACTTATATACAAGCATATCAAAATGAGATCTGAACTAGTGGGTTTAAGTGGGGCTAAACATGAGACAAAATAGTTCCAGATGGTTGCTTGCATTGAATGAAGCAGCATTTGTTGAAGTGTGGTATGACATCAATGGACAGCCATAGTGATCTGAAAAGTCTAATAAATGTGCTTCTCTTTTCCAGCTCCATAAATGCATGAGGTCATATTTTCTTCATGTATGTCAACAAAATAATATGTCAACATTTGCAGATACAAAAAGCCCAGATACCTTCTGTTCATCTGAATATTAGCTCTGTAAGAAGTATAAAATAATTCTACTCTTCTCCCTAGAGTTTTCTTTTTGAAAAGAGTATTTTCTTTAAAATATCATTTGTGTTAACAATGGTTTATAATTAATATCTGAAAGTAAATTAGTTAATGCCTCATTTTAAATTCTTTCCTTTCCCTTTTTATACATTTTCTTTTGTTTTTCTTTCTTTTCATTCCCCCCCCCTTTTTTTTTTTTTTGAGACAGGGTTTTGTGTGTCTCAGACTGGCCTTTAAATAGATATAAAGCAAAAGATGGCCTTGTATTCCTGGCCACTCCCTCCCATCCTCCCAAGTGCTGGGATTACAGGTGTGCTCTACCACACCTGCTTTATTTGGTACAGTGGAAGGAACCCATGGTATTATGCATGCTAGGCAAGCACTCTATCAACTCTGCTACATCTCTAGACTCTTAGTTTCATTTTTTAATATGTAAATACTGATAGATATAAACCATACACATAAAAAGCTCTTTAAAATTCTTAATTATTAACAGTACAAATGACTCTCAAGACCCAAAAATATCATTATTGCCTAGTCTTCATATGACCTCTAAGAGATAGACTGCCTACCTGTTTGCATTATGTTTTTTTTCTTTTTGATAAATGTACATGTGCAGATGTGAATGTGTGTGTATTAGGGTGTACATATGTGTGTGGGTACACATGCATATATGCATATATATGTGTGGCTGGAGATCAGTCTTAGATGCTGTTCCTCAGGTACTATTCACTTTGTTTTTTGAGACAGGGTCTTTTGCTAGGTCCTAGTGCTTGGTGGTTAGGCTAGGATGGCTGGCTGTCTCTGCTTCTTCACACTGGGGTTACAAGCATACACCACCATGCCTGGCTTTTACTTGGGTCCTGTGGCTTGAACTCAGATCCTCAGGCTTTCATGACAAGCACTGAACTGAGTTATTTCTGAGTCCATATTTTAGATACTTTGTTTTTCTTAAGAGGCCATTTATTCTTCACAGACCATGTGGTAACTTTAACTCTGTGTGTGTGTGTGTGTGTGTGTGTGTGTGTGTGTGTGTGTGTGTGTGAATAGGAAAGTTTCTATATACATACATCATGATGTCCTTTGTCCTCTACTCATTTACATATGAGATCATCTCTATTTTCTCTTCCTTTAGCCTGTGACAATTCAAATAGCGCTATTTACCCACACATTTATCCAAACACAATAACACTGCAAACACTGAACCCATGAGGTGGTATTCAGCGGTATCCAGATGACCCAGAATATACAAACATCAGGTTTTTGGATTTGCTTGTTTGTTGTTTGTTTTTGGTAGTTCTATGCATTGGACCCAGGCCTGTAAAAGCTCCACCACTAGGGAACACTCATACCCACATGGCAGTGACTCTGAAGAGCCCTCTCAGAACTGCTTCAAGCTCAGAACTCACGCTGAGTCAGAGAGAGGCTGTGAAGGCGACTGCCATCCATCCCTGTGTGCCTAGTGTCCTAAGCTCCAGAACTAAACATCATCTGAAGCCTTGTTCCTTTCATTTCCGTGTGCCAGGTCTAAGTTTGAAGCCTTTCCTTTCTGCCTCCTGGCTTGCTGAGGGCCCACAGAGGTCTGCAGCCACTTGATTGTGATTCATACATACCGTGTCTTCACTGTGTTGTTATGGGGACTTCCAGTATATTTTGTCTGGTCTCCCTAGCCGTGTCTACCATTTTTTTTGTTTGTTTGTTTAAACTTTATTTATTTGTCTGGGTGTTTGCCTGGAACTGGGAACCGGAACTACAGACAGTTGTGAGCTGCCATGTGGGCACTGGTCCTCTGGAAGAGCAATCAGTGAGTGTTTTTAACTGCTGAGCCATCTCTCCAGCCCAGTCTACCATTTTTATGTCTTACAAAACATACCCTTTTCCCCTTAAGAGGTTGATGGGGTGAGTGTAGAGAATGCACATCTGATAGTGTTTGCTATGGAAACATGAGGACCTGGCTTAGGCCTGTAGCACACACATGTGTAACCCCAGCTCTAGTAAGGCAGAGACAAGCAGATGCCTATCTAGGGTTTGCTTGCCAATCTAGTCTATTTGGTCAGCCTCACATCAACAACAGCCCCTATCTCAAACAACAACAACAACAAGATGGATGGCTCCTGAGGAAGGATGATGGAGGCTGCCCTCTGGCTTCCATTTGCACACCACGCACACATATGGATCTGCATACACAAATTAGCACTCATTATGCAAAGTCAATGAGGATTTTCTCCCATAATCCCCATGTCCCAGAGTGATAGGCCAGCACTGAGAAACAAATCATACCCTCTTTTTTGCAAAGAACTCTCAGATGCTTAGCTCTAGAGCTGACATTTACGAGTCCTGAGAACACGAGAGTCTCAGTGTACCTGTCCGTAAAATGGTCATTCCCTCCTCAGTCATGTCTGCTGGGTGGAGCTGCTGTAAAGCTAAGATTGGATAAACTATCCCGGAAGCCACAAAGACTAGCTAAGTGCAGGTTAGCAGTAGAACAGACCTGGGCACATTTAACATCCAGTCATGGTCCTTCCATCAAGATAGATAAGAGTGACATCTTGGCTTTTACCTGTATCAACACATTGAAGATCTAGGGGCACAAGTCTTATCCCGAGGATATTCCTCCATCCCCCGATTTGATTCTAATTGCAATACATTATTTCCAAACACCGTGGTGCTTAATGATTTTCCCCAGTCTGTTAGTGATGGAAATGGGAAGCGCTCAGCTTCTCATACTGATGATGGCTGCCTCTCTGTCCCTGGGAGAGGCACCAAGTAACACAGATGATCTAGAAGTAGAACTCTGCCTACACTGACTGTCTGTCTTCTGATAATGTAACTACAATACAGAAAAGCTGAAAACAAAAAAATCACTCACAATCCATCTTTGAACACAACTCTTCATGCATTTGCCCAATATAGCCTGATTGGTATCTGTGAGCCTAGAAGGCAGAATGGCTGCAATAAAAATGGACATATAACTTTGTATTCTGTCTTTTTCCACTAATGTTATAGCAAGCATTTCTATGTACCTCTATGTTTATCACTGAGCATGTGTGTGAATATACTTATACGTGTGTGTACATGTGTGCATCTACATACAGAGGTCACAAGTCACTATCTGATGCCTTCCTCAACCATTCACCTTATTTTCACCTTATTATCTGAGATAAGGTCTCTGTTAACCCAGATCTTACCATGTGAGTTGGACTGGCTGACCAGCAAGACTCAGAGATTCTCCTGTCTCTGATCCCACCCAGTGCTGGGGTTACAGATGTACACAGCCACATTCAGCTTTTTTACATCAGTAACTGGGGCTTGCTTAGCAAGCACCCTACCACTTGGGCCATCGTACCTGTTCTATACTTATCATTTTTTTTTTTTTTTGTCAACTTAGTATTCTATGAGTATACTTAGTCATGATCCCTTTTGGTCAGGATTAAGGTTTTTCTATTGGTTTTTATCTTGGGCTATGGGTGTTGTTGATTTTTTTTGTTGTTGTTGATATTGTTGTTTTTGAGACAAGGTCTCTTTATGTACCCCTGGATGTCATGGAACTCACTATGTAGACCCAGATCACCTGGAACTCAGAGATCTGTCTGCTTCTGCCTCCCAAGTGCTGGTATTAAAGTCATGTGCTACCACACCTGCTTGGGCAGACTTTTAAATGCAATATTTTGCCTTTTAAGATAAGGTCTCAAAAAATAGATTATCTCAAAGGGTATGGAAAATTTCAGTTTTCTTGCAAGCATATGTCTGTTGTTTTCCCAAAGGATGTCTCACAAATTATGTCACTAGGCATGTGTGAGATCACTGCAACCATCCCAGCAACAGGTGGTTTCTAATAAGATTTTACTAATTTAGCAACTATAAATGCTATCTTTTAAAATGTCTACTTTCATTATGTAAAAGTGTGTGTAAAGCAGTGTGTGCCATCCGTGGGCAGGTGCCTGCAGAGGACAGAGGCTAAAGTAGCAACAAGTTGTGAGCCACCTTATGTGGATGCTGGGAACTGAAATCTAGTCCTCTGCAAAAACAAGTGTTCTTAACTACTGCAACACCTCTGCTAGTCCCAGATGCTACCTTTTTTCGAAAATGCTATTTTTATTTCCACAAATGAGAGAAAATTTTCGGAGGCTATGTTTTAGAGAAAAAACATTTGGCACCAAGGAGAGAAGTCCTAATAGCAAGCTATATCTTCACCAGGAGGTGGGAAGCATGCTGGTACCCAGTCCCTTCTGGCAGCTTAAGAGTGGCCAATCCAGCTGCCCTCTTTTCCCACCACATCCAGGGCTGAAACCCCTAGTAAAGTGGATTGTACAAAAGTAATTTCATGCACTGTTGGAATTCACCAATAGACAGATTTAGTGTTGTTGAACTTGTGAAGCAGCCACAGAAGCTAATGGTCCAGAAGGGATAAGATGGGCAGCATGCAAGTTATCATCTGAAGACTGCTGTCTCCACTGAGAAAAGATTTCCAGGCAAACAGAATCTGGTGTGGTGTTCATAGCTTCTTGGAGGGAACCAAGCCTCTTAGCTTTGCTATACTTATCATAAAATTGGACTGGAAAAAAGATCATTCCAGTTTTCTTGGTTTTAAGTTGCTCATTTGCCTGAAAGAAGTGATGTGAAATTTGTGAATCAGAATCTTGGAAACACTCCGATAGATGCAGATGGCAGAAACAAGTATAATTTAGGAAGTATAAGCAGGGACTGCCGAGACGGCTCAGAGGGTCAAAGGTCAAGAATGATGACCTAATGTGTACTTAGTAAAGGTCTCTCCTTTCTGGAGGATGCTACTTTGTCTGAATAATGGTATCCTTTGCCTTACAGAAGCTTTTTAATTCATAAGGTTCTATTTATTAATAGTTCTTAGTGCATGCTGACAATGTTTTTTTTTCAGAAAGCCTTTTCTGTGTCAATGAGTTCAAGACTATTTCTACTTTCTCTTCTATCAGCTGAATAAATAAAACTTTTAAAGGATCAGTTACATTTTTACTATTTCAGATATTGGTTCTGGTATCTCTCCCTCCCTTTTTCTACTAGTTTTGATTTTTTTTTTAAAAAAAAGGCAGGTTTCTTTGTGTAGCTCTGGCTGTCCTAGAACTAGCTCAGTAGATCATGATGGCCTGGAATTCACAGAGATCTGCCTGCTTCTGCCTTCTGAATGCTAGGATTAAAGGCATGTACAGGTTCAGGTACTCTAAAAATGCAAAGAAAATGACAGACTTAATTGTGATCACTATAAAGTCATATATAGGGAAACACACTATTAAAAGTAAATTGTTTTGTTTTTTTTTTTTTTTTTTTTTTTTTTTTTTTTTTTTTTTTTTTTTTTTTTTTTTTTTTTTTTTTTTTTTTTTTTTTTTAAACTTTATTTATTTATTTGCCTTGGTGTTTGCCCGGAAATGGAACTACAGACAGCTGTCAGCTGCCATGTGGGTGCTGGGAATCGAACCCCGGTCCTCTGGAAGAGCAGACGGCGCTCTCAACCGCTGAGCCATCTCTCCAGCCCCTAAAAGTAAATTGTTAAACATGATAATGTAAGCCTAGGTAGTTTAGTTTTGATCATTTTATTTAATTAATTAATTTATTTACTTTAGCTTTTCAAAACTGTTTCTTTGTGTAGCCATGGCTACCCTGGAACTCTTTCTGTAGACCAGGCTGGCCTTGATTTACCTGCCTCTGCCTCCTGAGTGCTGGGACTAAAGGCCTGTGCCATCACAGCCTGGCTCACTTTATTTTTATTTTTTATTTTTTTAAAACTTTATTTATTTATTTATTTGCCTTGGTGTTTGCCTGGAACTGGAACTACAGACAGTTGTTAGCTGCCATGTGGGTGCTGGGAATCGAACCCAGGTCCTCTGGAAGAGCAGAGGGTGCTCTTAACCACTGAGCCATCTCTCCAGCCCCTCACTTTATTTTTTAAATTGTGTGTATTTTGAGTGTGTGTCCATACACATACATGAGTGCAGTGCCTGTGAAGGCCTGTGGTGTCATGCCTTAGACCTGGAGTTCCAGAAACCTATAAGCTGCCTGACGTGGGTGCTGGGAACTAAACTCTGTTCTTCTGCAAGAGCATTAAGCACTTTCAACTACTGAACCATCATCTCAACATGATGTGTGTGTGTGTGTTCATGTGTGTGTGTGCATGTGTGTGTGTTTAACAATTTAAAGATTTTTAATTGTGTCCCATCTTGACCTGCCCTTCACATAGTTAACATTTTTTTTTTTTGATACAAAGATAGATTGCTGAGGGTGTGTGTGTAGTTTAGTTGGCAGAGTGTTTACCTGGTATGCAGGAGGCCCTGAGTTCAATCTCTAGCACCATATACACCTTGCTTGGTGCTACACCTGCATTCACACGACTCAGGACAGGGTGGAAACAAAAGAATCAAGAGTTCAAGGTCATCCTCAGTTACATAGCAAATGTCAGGCAAGCCTGGGTCACATGAGACTCTATCTCAAAATAAAATAAAGTAAAAATAAAATAATGAATAATAATAATAGGTGTCCTTATTTCAGTTAAATGACAATATGAAACAATATTCCTGTGTTTTTTATTTTACACATGGAAACTGACTCCAGGAAATGAAAGGCCTTGCTTCAAGGTCACATGCCTCAGAAAAATTATAAAAGTTACACCATCGATGATAGTACCTTTAATCCCAGCACTTGGGAGGCAGAGGCTGGCAGATCTCTGAGTTCAGGACCAGCCTGGTCTACAAAGTGAGTTTCAGGACTGTTAAATAGAGAAACCTTGTCTTGGAAAACAAAACACAAAACAAATCACTCGAGGCCAGGTTTGCTAGTTCATGCCTTTAGTCCCAGCAGAGGCAGGCACATTCTGTGAGTTCGAGGCTATCCTGGTCTACAAAGTGAGGTCCAGGACATCTAGGACTGTTACCCTGTCTCAAAACCCGCCCCCTCTCAAAAAAAAAGACCAATTACTAGAGTTCTTTTAGTCTGCCTAGGGATTACCCTCAATATGAGCAAAAAGCCTTAAACTCTTCCTGAGACTGCCAGGCTGACCTAAGCAAGACAAGAATCAGGCATGTAGACTGTGTGAACAGCAGGTGGCACCAGTATCCTTGGAGTTCCAGCCTGGGCCTCTCAGTCTTCAGAAAGCAAGGTCAATCTGGACCAGCACAGGGGGCTTCATTTGTCCTGAACTGAGTGGGTCAGCCCCCCACCCCACGTGTTCTCATTCTCTGCAGAGAATCCCCAGGAATGAGTCAGGAGTCTGGGAGCATCAGCTAGAGAACAGCTTGGTGGCTAAAAGCTTGGCTTGTGGAGATCATGGCCCCCTGCACCCATGGCAAAAAGTTTACAACTGTCTATAACTCCAGCTCCAAGAGATTCTATGCCTCTGACATCCAAGGACATGCATATACCACTCACACACATACACATAATTAAATATTTCCAAGAAGATTCAACTTTCACATTCACAATGGAAAAGCTCCTGTCTAGAGAAGGCTAGGATCATGGCCAAGGGCTTCCATTTCTATCATTCATTCCACCCTCCCACTGCATTCTGGGATGCAAATGTCATAGCAATGTAATAGAGTGATAGAGAAGGACACTTAGGTTGTGTCGGAGGAAGAGAGATTTGCATGAGCTGGACAGACTGGAAATCAGACTCAGCTGAAGTATTTGTGCAAATTACTTAATACCCCAGTTTGACTGTAAAATGGTGTGATTGTAAGTTACCATGTAGATTATAATTTAAAAAAAAAAAACCCAAAAGTCTATCTTATAATTATTTGAAAGAATCCCTAAGACTTTTAAGATGATGAGAACGAAGAAAGCGTTCAGCAGTTAAGAACATTTGCTGTCCTTCTAGAAAACCAGGGTTAGATTCCTGACCTCCACACATGTAATGTGGCATGACGCCTAAGTAAATAGATAAGTAAACAAAGTAATAAATTAAATAATGAAGTAATTTTAAAGTATGTAAAGAAAGAATTCCAGAAGCAGTCAGAACAATTTTAGATAGGGCCAGAAATGACCAGTAAAGTAGTGTTTATTCAACCTTCTATTTGTTAAAATATTAGTCTAAGTTGTTATAACTGAGAGAAATAAATTTGGTTAAAAAATGTCCTTAGTGGCACATGCCTTTAATCCCAGCATTCAGGAGGCAGAAGCAGGCCTGATCTCTATGAATTTGGGGCCAGTCTTATCTACAAAGTGAGTTCTAGGGCAGCCAGTGATATTACACAGAGAAACTCTGACTCAAAAAAAAACAAAACAGACAAACAAAAAGTCCTTGGTGGACTAATTGTTAGCTGCCATGTGGGTGCTGGGAATCGAACCGGACTAATTGTTCAATAAGTGACTAAATTGATAACTTGGTGAATTGTGGTGTTCGGCTACGCTGATTTTTTAAATTAATTTTTAAAATGTGTGTGTGTGTGTGTACCTGAATGAGTTTTGTGTACACTATGTACATACGTATGTTCACAGAGGTCAAAAGGTGTCATATCCTCTGGAACTGGATAAAGCCATTTGATGTGGGTTCTGGGAGCTGAATCCAGATCCTCTGAAAGAACAGTAAATGTCCTTAATGTTTGAGCCATCTCTCCAACCCATGTTTGCACTGATTTTTGGCAAATGGACTTATACTGATTGAACATGGAGTGGTACTCAATGTACTTATACACTTGCTGTATTAATTAATAAGTGAATAGATGAATTAGAGGAATCTTGACATCAGCAAAATGATCTTTCTGTATTCAATGACTGCATGTGATGTCAGCATTTTAAGAGCCCTGGAAGCTTTCTGGGTCATGAAAATTCCCTCCCACACATGTCTACCCCCAATCCATTCACTGCTTACTCAGAGGCTACTTAATGATAGTCAGTGATTCCCTGAAGCCTCTCAGGCACAGTACTCCTCTGGCGCCTAGCCAAGCCTGGCTCATCCACTCACTTGCCATAGAGCACTGGCCTTAGCAGTTTACCTGGAATTGAGTCCTCATCCATCATGCAGGGATGTCCCTAGCATGGCTGTATAAACTACATAGATCTCTGGGATCAGGAAAGTGCTGGCTGGTTGATAGTCCATTCTTATGAAAATCAAGCTCGGTAATGGAGGGGTTATTAAAGGCCAGGGAGATCCAGCAGAGGGAGGCTCAGACTTGCTCTCCAGCCTCTTGTTTTTCTGGTCACCAACATTCACAACAGACAGGGATGCATACCTGTTCAACTGCTTTCCTTAAGTCACCTCCAGTGAGGAAGAGGAAAATTCCAATGGCCCTACCAATTCCTCCACTGTCTACTTCAGGGATGAAGTCATTGCCTGGGGGGGGGGGGGGGTGAGGCAAGAAGAGGAAGTCTAGATTCTGTCATGGTTGGGCTAGGTGGAGACCATTCTCCCTTTCCACTGTCAGGGCTGTACAGTCAGCCTGCTGTATAGGAGTAAAGGGAGCCTGCTGGCCACAGTGAAAAGGACTAGGTGGGGAGGAATGGAGGAAAAGAGAACACAGCTGGGGTGACAGGGACAGCAATAGTCCAAGCCTGAGAACAGCATCAGAGAAAAACATGAGGGCTTGGGGAGAGAGATGCCTGGGGAACGCTGTTTGCTCTGTCCTTTCCCCAAGCCCAAGAGTGAATTCATTAGAGAAAGAAAAAGACACCACAGGGCAAAGAGCCAGCCATCCTGCCATCAGTGATGGTGACAGACATTCCAGCCAGAGCCAGTAGACCCATCACTGCTAGATGACTCCGCAGTGGCTCAGGTGCTTGGCCTCATCAGGGCCGCTTGCTGCCAGCCAAACAGTGAATTACCAGCAGCTTCTCTTGTGTTGTTTATTCATTGTTTTTTCTCCTTTTCATTTCTCTTTTTCTCCCTCCCTCCATCCATCTATGTATCTGTCCATCTGTCTGTCTGCCCATCCATCCATCCATCCATCCATCCATATCTATAGAGAGATCTACCCCTCCCCCTTTCTCTGCTCTATCAATTCCAGGGGAACTGTAACAAAACAGTTCATCACACTTGAAAGGTGCATTGTCCTTCCAAGGAACTTTTATTCCCACCACATAAAAGCTCATCCCCTGAATACCATCTCTAAGGTAAAAGTTCTCAGCTATCAACAGACTCTGAAGTGGAAGAGGCTGTTCTGAGGTTCAGCTAATCTAATCATCAGCGGCTCTGGAGTCCCATCGACTCCTTCCTCTGGTATCTGGCTCAATGAAGCCTGAACTCCTGTGTCAGAGCCTGGGGCTGGTTTAAGACTGCCACGAGCCTAAGGGCCTTCTAATAATAGAATCCACTTTCCATATCATTATCTGGCACACTAAACACACTCACATTTACATTAACTAAAAATGTTTACTGTGGAAAAGATCAAAAGGACTTTTTTTTTTTAATTCTTTTCCCACTTTTTCATGTGTGTGTGTGGTATGTGTATGTAAGTTTTTTGTGTGTGAGGGAGCATATGTATGTGGAGGCCCAAGGTTGATATCAAGATTCATCCTCCATTGCTCATCCAACTTACTGATTTAGGTAGGGTCCCTTTGTCAAACCCAGAGTCAGTCGATAGGACTAGTCTTGCTACTGGCTAGCTTGCTCTACCAGCCTTCAGAGGCTGGAATTACAAGAGAACCATCATGCTCACTTGGCATTTCTGTGGGTTTCTTGGGATTTGAATTCAGGTCTTCACACTTGCTCAGTGTGAGCCATCTTCCCAGCCCCAGGATCCTTACTGTTCCCTTTTGAAATAGTTAAAGCACAGACCGCACTTACTAACAGGCGCTATATTGACCCTGCTATTATCACACAGGGAGCAGAGTCTGAGACAGCATGAAACAAACCTTAGCATTATTCCCAGAGAATTTAGAGGTTGCCAAAGTTAAACATGAATGAGGTTGACGTGATTACATGTTTTTTGTTTAAAACACCTTAGTTTTCATTTCATTTCTGCTTTATGTTTTAGATGCAACAACATTTATTTATTCATTCATTCGTTTATTGCTGTGTGTCTCTGTCTTCACAGGCATTTAGAGAAAGCTCATTGGCTGGAGGTCCTGGGCCAGGGAACTGACTGACCAGATGGTTCTGCTTGTGGCTATTGATAGCCACAGTGAAGATTTTGGCCTGTTCCTTGCTTCCACTGCAGAGCCTGAGTCTTCGGTCCTTCTGCCTGTTCCTGCTGCAGGGTTACCAAACCTGGCCATGAGCTGCAGGGTTACCAAACCTGGCCATGAGCTGCAGGGTTACCAAACCTGACCATGAGCTGCAGGGTTACCAAACCTGGCCATGAGCTGCAGGGTTACCAAACCTGGCTATGAGCTGCAAGATTACCAAACCTGGCCATGAGCTGTAGGGTTACCAAACCTGGCCATGATGCTCAGCCCTTTCGTGGTTACCTCAGATGTATCACTCAATTGGTAAGTGGGCAAAGTCTGAGGCACGGATGTCATTCTGGTAACCTCGTCTTTTGCCATCTGGTCCATTCTAGTCCACCCTTGTCCATTCTCTCTTTGTATAACCTCCCTCACTCTGCACCTCCCAATCTACCTATGCCTACAGTGTGCCCCCCTGATCGGTGTAGTTTTCCAGGGGCCTTAGCTACAGGGTCCATTCTCTTTTCTGGAGGCTTCTCCGCTGCCCAGACCAACACCCTTGAATCTGCAGAATAATATTATTCCTCATCTGTTACAAGCATCAATGTGTCTCCTCTTCCTCAAAGCTCCGAGGCAGGAGCTCCCGCCACAAACATCCCAGGACTGGGACCTCACCACCTGCTGGGGTGACACCTGTTTGTCTTTTGGCATGTTCTCACCCACAAGAAACAGCTAGATGAATGTGGGGTTTGGTTTCATTTCCCCTGGGTCTCCTCCTGTATCTGGGCTCCTCTGAACTTTAGCCTCACAAGGCAGATGTGTAATTCCTCCAGATGCTGAGGAGTTAGGTGGGAAAGTCCTAGGGAAACTCTAGGCCTCAGGTTCACAGTCTTGGACTTTTTTTTTTTTTTTTTAAACAAAACAAAAAAACGTTTTCCTCCTCATTGGCTTTGACTACTGGACTTTTCCTCACTTTAAATTTCCTTTAGCAAACAGAGGCTTGCTGCTTGTTAAAAGCAAACAGTGTGCTGGGGAATGAAGGGAAGGGCGGGTGTGGGCAGAGCAGGGCAGTTTCTCCACATATCTATGGAGGAAGAGTTTCATCCAAGCAAAAGGACCCAGGTCTCTAGTAGTCATGTTTCGCCATGAGTAATAGGCAGGGTCTACCCAGAGAAAGGCTGTGCTCCTCTGAGGGGACCGAGCTGGACTCAGTGATGAACCACTTGAGAGGCTGGTTCTTTCAGCAGAGCCAACCTGCTGCAGTGGGTCCAGCTTTCTGCAATTTTTCTCAAGCAAAGAAGCCATTCAGGGTGTTTGTTTTTCTTTTGAACAGGAAAGCAGCAGAAAGCTTTGGCCTGGCTTCAGACCAGACCTGTTCTTTGTCTCCTGTCATGTCAGTGGGCAAGGGTACACGGCCATTCCAGTGTCAGAGGGACAGGGAAGCAGAGCTAGACCATGCCCTCCATGAAGGGGATTGGCTCTTTGCTGGTGGGAGTTTTCTTATTTGGATTCTATAGCTCAATTCTGGGATCCCTGAAGGACATCTAAACAGTCTGTCAGAAAGCTCAGGACTTTTGGACCAATCTCACCCTCACTCTAACCACTCCTCTGGGCCCTCCCTTGTTCAACAACTCACTCATTCTTAGTAGAGCAGAGCCTAGGATGAAACACAGACAGCCTTGTGCTCCAATCCCAACTCTACCATTTCCCATCCCCAGCTTCTTTTGAACCTTCAGTGTAGCTGTCAGTCAAAATGGGGATAGCATTGCTGATTCATATTATAGTTGATGTAAATAAAATATGCTACGTAAAACCACTGAACCATGGGTTGTCTGTCTGGAAGCAAGGTGTAGAGTGTGTGTCTCAAAGCTGGGTTTATATGCTTTTCATTCACTGACCCTTGCTAGAGCAAATATGGAATGCACAGCCTTTGCTGCTTCTTCTGTCGGATGCAAGTAGACCCTCTGTGTCGTGTGTGTGTGTGTGTGTGTGTGTGTGTGTGTGTGTGTGTGTGTTTGAATGCAGGGTATATGTAGGTAGGATACATACATACATGCATGCAGGCACGTGTGAATGTGTGTACACGTTGAGGCCGGAGCTCTATACTCTCTGCCTCCCTCAGGGTATCTCACAGACCCTGGAGCTAGGCCAGTGGTCCACAAACCCCTGGGACCCTCCTTGTAGTGTTAGTGTCACAGGCCTGTGAGGGCACAGCCAGCCTTCCTTCTTTGTGTGGCAAACACTCTTACCCACCGGGTCCACCCCCTGCTCTTTGTAACAACCTGATTCTATCTAACAACTATCTGCCTTCCTAACTTTATATGTAGCTTTATTTCCACCAGCCATGAGAAGGCAGATAGAGAAGCCTTACAGGAAATGCTCTGGATATGATGTTAGGAACCCTAGATCAAACACAAGACCTGCTGCCCCTTAGCTGTGAGATCAGCCATCTGGTCTCTGGCTCCACATCTGTAAAATTAGGCCCATCTTCCAGTTCTAACATCTTTGATGATTTTATGACTCTGAGCATCTTGGAAAGTTTCTTTACTTCAGGCAAAGACTGTGAATGCTTAGTCTAAAGGCATGAAATATATTCCATTACACTCTGAAAACAGAAAGGGTGAAACCTTCATTCTGGGGCAGGCGAAACATCTGCTGCCTTCCTTCCACGAACACTCCTTATCTCTTATATTCAAGGTAGAATTGACTTGAAAATTGTCCCTGAGTGGGGCTGGCACAGTTGATAAGGCACTTGCTCTGAAAACATGAGGAACTGGCTGAGGTTACTTCTCAGTCCCCATGTAAAAAGGCTAGACCTGTAAACCCAACATTGGAGAGGTGAGGCTGGAGGACCTTGGGGACTTGCTGGGCAGGCAGTCTAGATAAATCGTTGAGTTCCAGGTTCTGAGAGAGATCCTGTCTCCTGTCTCAAAGAATAAGGCAGAGAGAAGCTGAGGAAAATACCTGACATTGATCTCTACACACACCCTGTACATGCATATACACACGTATGTGAACACACACACACACACACACACACACACACACACACACACAGGATCCTCAGTCATTCAGAGTGAAGCCTTAAGGCTTTCGTACCTCTCCTCTCCTGAGAAGTCTTAGACATTCTTGCTCTGTGACATTCCAAGTGAGAAAGGAAAAAGCGCTTTAAGGCCCACACCGGTGAGACCAATAAAATCCCTCAGGAAAATGGAAAATTCCTAGGAGCCGCAGGGAGTCTCACCCATGCACTCTGTCAGCTTCTCCACTAAGGGTTAATATCTGACTTGAACACCCTTGTGGTAGCAACGAGGCTCCAGTTCACGCTCCCTCCTTTACAGTTGCCCAGCAGCAAGTGTTTGTGGAGTGAGTACACGCAGAGACCTGGGCACAGAGACCAATACATATCTAAGCAATCTTTTGAGTTAGAAATGGGGGAGCACTTGAGAATTCCCCTTCGGGATCTCCGTTCCTCACCTATTCTGAGGCCTCCACACCATGCTCCACCCCTTAGAATATGGAAACCATTTAGCGGAGACATGATTTCCTAGGCCTGGTCCTGGGATTACCTGGAGTAAATCACTTCCTCCTCTGCCCCTGGCAGAATCTGTCTCTTGCTCAGGTCATAACTCAAACATTCTGCCTCCACTGAACTGAGACTCTAGGATTAAGGCTGGAGTGTGCCTGGGCTGATGGGAAGGAGCACCAAGAGTTATGAGCAGACAACAGACAGGATGACGGGAGTATCTGCAGTGATATAATCCCTGTCTCCAACAAGCCTGTCCCTGGGGCTCAGAGACAGTATATTCTCACTTATTTAAACCTAAAGAATTATCTAAACCACAAACATAAAAATATCAGAAATACCAGAGTTGGAGAGATGGCTCAGAGGTTAAGAACACTGACTGTTCTTCCAGAGGTCCTGAGTTCAATTCCCAGCATCCACATGGTGGCTTATAACCATCTATAATGACATCTGGTACCCTCTTCTGTATACTGTATACATAATAAATAAAATAGATCTTTAAAAATTATCACTCTGTTACTGAGATTTCTGTTTACATGTAACTTTCTGGGAATCTATCTCCTGAGTGAAAGTCATTTCCCTACTGAAGAGAAGTTATTATCCCTTAGTTATTTTGTAACAAAGACTGGGGCATGTGGTTCAGGTACCTACAGGACAAACAGCCTTCCTTGGGAGTCAACAAATGTGAACAAAAATAAAGAATTTTTTTTAGTTACATGTATGTGTGTGTGCCTGCATGAATTCTGTGTCCACATGTGTGCAGGTGCCTACTGAGGCTGCTGTGGTCAGGAGAGGGCTCACATGTTTGAGCTGCAGTCAGGTCATTGTGAGCCTCTGTACAGATGCTGGGAACTGAACTCGGATCTTCTGAAAGAGCGGCGTTCATTCTTTTTTTTTTCCCAGCATAATATTTTTATTTATTATTTGGTGATTTTATATCATGCACCCCATCAAACTCAGTTATCAGTCCTCTCAGTTTCATATTCACTCTTATGATCTCCCCATTTACAAAAAAGCCCATTCATGCTGCTCATTACTTACTTACTGGAGCATAATTAAAGTCCTTGTGGCCAGACCCTTAAAGAAAATGAGTCCTTCATTCTTAACCACTGAGTCACCTCCCTAGCCCACAACCAACTTTATTTTTGTAACACCAGAGAGTAAATCTTTTTGGCTTTGTGAGGTGTCTGTCACGAGTACTCACAGCTCTGCAGGGCATTAAAGCATCTGGAGCAATGAATGAATGAATGCATGAATAAATGCACTGCAACAAAACTTCAATTTTAAACCCTGAAACCAGAAATTATCATAATCTTATATAGCATAAATGATTTTTTCTATTATTTTCTGCATGCGTAGGCACACACACACACACACACACACACACACACACACACACACACACAGACAGAGAGAGAGGCCAGAGGAAGAAAATTGGTGTCTTTCTCTATGCTTCTTATTGCCTAGAGACAGGGAACTTACAGTCAGCTAGGCTAACTGGCCAGCAAGCCCCCAGGATCCACCCATCTCTCTGTCCTACAATGCTAGGGTTACAGGTACATGCAGCCATGTCTGGCTTTTCTACATAGGAGCTGTGGATTTAACCTCAGATCCTGATGCTTGCCCTGCAGGTGATCTTACCCACTGAACCATCTCTCCAACCCATGAGCTATTATTCTCGATTAAGTTCCACCCCACCCCAACCGTTTAAACATTTCAAAGCCATTCTTTGATCTCACATTGTACAAAAATAGGTAATAGGCTGAAGTTTCCCCTAGGCCATAGTCTACTCAGCTTTGGTTTAGATGGTTCCCCAAGAAAAGATTATAAAAATGTAAAATTCAGTTTCTTATGAATATAGCCTTTCCATGGTAACCGTGACATCTTAATAAGACAAGCAGGTAAGGAAAATGGAAGCCAAAAGAACAAATTATTAAGAGAAGTACCTCAAAATTGAGGGAGGGTGGTAAAAGATAGTTCAGTGGGTAAAGGTACCTGCTGCCAGGCCTGAAGGAAGACTTGAGAGCCATCTCCAGGACCAGATCCAGCAAATTATCCTCCAACTTCCATGCCCATGCACATATTGGGCACATGCATGAATGTACACACAGGAGAGAGACAGATGAGTGTGTGAGAGAGAACCAAATAAATATAATTTTAAAACTTTTTGAGGGGGCTGGAGAGATGGCTCAGCGGTTAAGAGCACCGTCTGCTCTTCCAGAGGACCCGGGTTCGATTCCCAGCACCCACATGGCAGCTAACAACTGTCTGTAGTTCCAGTTCCAGGCAAACACCAAGGCAAATAAATAAATAAATAAAATAAAGTTTTTTTTTTTTTTTTTTAAAAAAAAAAAACTTTTTGAAATAAAGAGTAAGGGAAAACTATCTTGTTCAAGTCCCTTTAGTATCTTTTTTTTTTCTGTCTTCTGTTCCCCCCCCCCTTTCTTTCTCTCCCTAAGACAGAGTTTCTCTGTGTACCCCTGGCTGTCCTGGAACTCTCTCTACAGACCAGGCTGACCTCGAACTCACAGTGAGCTACCAGCCTCTGCCTCCCTAGTGCTGGGATACAGGTGTGCACCACTGCTGCCCAGCTATCATTTGGTATGCCATAAACCATCATCAACTTCTCCTTCAGGTAGGGGATGGTCTGTCTCTATCAAACTGAACAGACTTCCATTGGCTCTGACTCATTTCAGGGACACACTGAGTTCACAGATGACCAAACACCAGCTCCTGCCCTCGGAGAAGAGCCACTGTGGACCAACCTGTGGTCATCAGCTTCCTCTTGCTGTATAACAAAGATAATCAGTTAAGTTATAAATAGCGAAGGTTCATTTGGGCTCAAATGCTAGAGATTTCGGATCTTGACTGGTTAGTCCTGCTCCTTTTCAGTTTAGGGCAGGGCAGTGACATCATGGTGGGTACAGATGCCTGAATAAAATTATAGCATCAGGAAGCAAAAGAGGGAACAATAAGAAGCCTGGCTCTCACTGAGGGCATGCTCCAATGACCTAAAGACCTCTCCTAGGCCCCTCCCCCGAACCTTCTACTACTTCCTAATGGTGCCCCTCCAAGGACCACACCTTTAACATGGGCCTTTGGAGGACACCCAAGATCGAACAGTAGCTAGCCCTTCTCACATAATAAAGTGCATTTACCAAGGATATACTCTTGGCCAGGTACTGGGTTAGATGTTCTGCATTCTAAGGTCATTGAATTCTAAACATTCTAGGTAAGTGGAGTCTAAGGATAATTAAGATTAGGTTAGCAAGTCCCTTCCATTACTTTATTTGCTAACACCGAGGCACAGCCAGTGTGGATGAATGACCTAGATGACCAAAGTGCAGCTATAAACAGAAGAGGAAGCAAAAATACCCCCAGTACTGGGATTACATGTGCACACTGACTGCTGTGTCTACCTTTATTTGTTTATTTTTTTTACGTGGGTTCTGGAACTCAAACTCAGGTTCTCATGCTTGAGTGACGAGCATTTTACTGGGTCATCTCCTGATTCATAATCTTTTTTCTTTTTCTTTATTGTTTGGGATGGTTCTTTTTTGCCAATGTAGTCACTACAAAGCCATGTAAAATAATTCAGCTCTGGGGTGGTGAACTGATCTATTGCTGCCTTTAATGTCAATGGAGGCTGAGGTTTGTTCCTCTGGCTCTGTGGAAATGGCAACATCCTGGTGTGCTGTGCCAAAACACTGACCCAAAGCAGCTTGCATATTTGGCTCTGCTTATTTGGTTCTCATTTACTGGCCATCAGCAAGAGAAGCCAGGGTAGGTGCTCAAGGCAGGAACTGAAGCAGAAACCACAGAGGAATGCTGCTCCCCCCCCCACTACCCACCCTCTGCTCAGCTTGCTTTCTTATACAACCCATAACCACTTGCCCAGGGCTGGTATCACCCACAGTGGGCTGGGCCCTCCTACAACCAGAAATCTAGCAAATTCCCCACAGACTTGCCCACAGGGCAAGCTGATGGAGGCCATTGCTCAGCTAAGGCTCTCCCTTTCCAGACTGACAAAACTAACTAGCACCCTCCATGTGGCCAGCCAGGGGTGTGCACCGTCTTAGAGGAGGTGGGAGGCTGCACTCTTGTAGTTACGGTCCTAAGGATGTCTAAAGTGCCTACGCACATGTTCGGGCTCTCAGTCAAGAATGTAACTGAAACCCGAGGACAATAGAGTGTGAAAGGAAAGATGTCCCTTGGTGTTGGATAGCCTGGCCAGACAGAACAAAAAGTACAATGCAGATACTTGGCTTTAAGCCTTGTCATGGCTGAAGCGGGGAGGTGGGTGGGGGAGGGGCTGTGTTCTATACCAGAAGTATTTTGCTAGCAAAAAAACCAAAAAGTCACAGTTAGCTATGAAGCTCAAGGTCCTGTCTGAGTACAACCTGCTCAGACTGAGAACAGCCTGCTTCCTCCTGTTAACACCACTGTTCACTGGCTAAAGACAGATACAGAAGCTGCAGCCAGACCTGGACCCAGCAGGCAGCTGAGGATTTTGGTAATGGAGCTCAGGATACTTTATCTTCAGCCAGCATGCTAGTGCCTCAGGTAAAACTGGTGTCCAAGTAAGTAGGAGAGCTGGGGTTTCGGTGTCATTATAGAGCTGTAAAGAAATCTAACCCCGAAAGCAAACCTCCATCATGCCCTGGGAGTGACGTTGCAAGCTAGGCACTGTCTTTTGGATGCTGCTGGGGGAGGTGGCTCTTTGGAGAGTTGCTGACAGCCCAGTCACTTAGGGGGTCACTCATGCTCCTCTTCTGCCCCCTGCAGTGGGGTTCTCTGTGCTGTTCACTAATGCTGGCTTTCAGGCCTCAAGGATGGGCAGTGAAGAAGCCCTTGTTTCCTTGTGATTTTAGGGGGAAGGTAAAAATTAGCTACAGAGTTGAAAGGCCTTTGCCCTGATGCAGCCTGATGGATATCCCTGAAGAAAAGAGCATCAGAGGCAGCTGTGCAGGTGAGTAGGAAAGAGGTGAGGCCTGGGGAGGATAATTTCGATGCAAAATGTGATTATGTTTCTGTGACAGCCCTGGAAAGCTGTCCACCACTGAGCTTGTTATATTGGGTACTTATTTAACCGTGTCCAGGACTTTATGGTGCAGGTATTTTATTATTATTATTCTCCCCCACTTTGCAGTGAGGGAGATAACTAGAGAAGTAACTTATTGCAGGTCACGTAGTAAGGGGCAGAAGTGACTCCAATTCTGGTCTTTCCTCAGGGTTTGGTTTTTTGCTTACCATTTATGCTATCTTTTCAGAAGCATGGTTTTCATTTCCTTGTGGCTGTCTCCTGCCCGTCTCTATTTATTCTCCAGTGATAAGAGTCCTCCCCCAAATAAGGCCCTTGTCTGAGCCCAGTATAGCTTTTTATCAGCGCTGGGTCTAGACAAGAGACACAGGATGGAATGGATGGCCTCAGTGGAATCAAGTTTTGTTGGGCATGGAACAGAGGAGACAAGGAGAGAAATGGAAGGAATGTGGGAAGTTACAGATTTAAAAAAAATTGGTCACTTTTATAAAATTATTTCCTTATTCTGAATTAAAAGTTCATGTATAGTGGATTAAGCCCCCCATCCCCACCCCATTCTGGGTACAAAACTCAGGGCTATGGGCAAGCTAGGTGAGAACTCTGTCTCTGTCCACATTTCCAGTCTGCAGAACTACACTTCTCAGAGGTCTCTATCCCAGGCCAGTTTGCAAAAGGTGCTTTCTTCCTTTTGTAAGACCCAAAGTTTGGAAATAAAAATCGTGTTGCTCAGTGTAGACTGGAGCAGGAATCACTGTTTAGTCAAAGAAATTGCTTAATGCCATATTTTGGCTGTGTCCACACTTAAAAATAACAGTTTTTCTCTTCCCGTGTGTGTGAACATGTATGTGTGTACGCGTGTGTACTTGCATCAAGTGGGTACATAAATTTAGTAGAGGCCCCCATGTGGCTTATGTTATTAGTTCCCTTGCTCTGGGAGTGCTCCAACATACCTTTGGCAGGTCTGAGTTTGGGGACTCTGAACCGGGATCCTCGCAATTGTGTGGCAAAGGCTTTAACCCCTGAGCCATCCCCCAAGACTGACTTTTTCCTTTTTTAAGTGTATATTTCACTTTCCATAAGTCAGACAATGTTCACATTACAAAGAGTCTCAAATCAGTCCTAGCTAAGAGAAACACACACACACACAAAACAAGCATGAGAAGGTAGAAGCAGGGGGGTGAACAGTTCACACTCGTCTGTGGCCACACAATTGAGGTTGGAGAAGAGGCACAGACGGGGCTCCAAACCTAGCATCCGGGAGGCGGAGACAGGCAGGTCTCTGTGGTTTCCATACAGAGTTCCAGGTCTGCCAGGGCTATACAGTGAGATGCCCTCCCCACCCCATCTGCCCCTCTCACACACACATGTTGAGATTTCAGTCTTTTCTTCCTGTATAGATTTTTCTCAGTTGATTTATAATGCTTTGTAAAGAAAATAAAAAGAACAAGAGAAAAAGAAAAAAATCAGGGAGCTATAATTAAATGGTGGCTTTTACCTTGGATGCACTTTTGGCTTACTTACTTGGTAACCCTGCACCTGTGGCAAACAACTTTATATTTGCACTAGCAAATTGCTGTCTAAAATTTGCATATTCCTTTACATAGGCAATCCGCATCTATTGCTGTTATACAAATTGGAATTAATTCTTTAGGTTGAGCTCTTTCCTATCTAACATCAATTATATATCAGCAATATCCCCACCCCCACCCCCAGGGTAGGAATCAAAACTACAAAAGCAAAGGGTAAGCTCCTGGCCCACCTCTGTAACTCCCACCAACACAGGAATGAAATGTAATTCTCTCCAGCACACTAACTTACTTCTCACCTCTCAGGAAAGGGTGGAAAATGGTTTACCTAGAAATGCCCAAAGCTGCTAACCTCTTAGGGAGGCTCTGAACTCAGCTGAGGAAACTCAGTATAGCAAGCCACTGAATTCTCTGTATGTGACTCAGCACTGGGCAATGGAGCAGGACCATTGGCAGATCCCCTGGGACACATGAATATTAATGGACATTCTCAATCATTCATTCTTCCAAGATTCCTTTTTATAACTTCCTACGTATCAGAAAGCTGATCTCACAGTCCCTAAGGATTCCAGGGACTTATGTGCCCTCGGCCTGTCTTGAACTATCCATACTGTAGATGGATTTTTTGGGCTGCCAGCTCACAAGTAACAACACAGAGACTTATTATTAATTATAAAAGCTTGGCCTATATCTTAGGCTTGTTCCTGAGTAGTTTTTATACCTTAACCTATATTTTTAAATCTACGTTCCTTGTGTGACTTGATACTTCATCCCTCCGCATTGCCCATCTGCTTCCTCTATGCTGGCTGGTGACTCTGCTTTTCTTTTTCCCAGAGTTCTCTCTGCCTGGGTGTCACACTGATACTTTCCTGCCTAGTTATTGGCCATTCACCTTCTTATTACACCAATCATAGTAACACATCTTCATGGAATGTACAAATATCCCACAACACTATACAGTTGAGGATGATCTTGAACTCACGATCTTCCTGTTTCCACCTCCAGGTGCCGTGATTACAGGAGTGTGCCATCCTGTCTAGTTTATATGATGCTGGAGCTTGAAGCCAGGGCTTTGTACAGGCTAGCCTGACACTCTACAAACTGACCCACACCCTCAGCCTTAAGTTTATGTAGTCATTATCTTTAAGTTTCTTATTATTCTTGTTTATTTCTTTGCATGTGTGTTTGTGTGGATGCCATGGTGCACAGGAGGGCAACTTTGAGGAGTTGGTTCTCTACGAGTCCAGGGATTGATTCTCATCCTTAGGTCTGGCAACAAGTGCTTTTACCTCCCAAGCCATCTCATCTGGCCCTGAGTTTATTTATTTATACTCTACTTTTTCTTTTAAAGAATAAGAGAACTCTTAAGATAAAACAAAAGTGTGGTAAGATCAAAAGTTAGAAAACGTTAAATGTCACAAAGCAAGGAATGTGAGGTAGTTGAGAGGAAACTTTTGAGTCTGGCAGGGGATAAAAAAACTGCAATAATGACAAAATAGTAACAGTAACAAAACAAAAAAGCCTTAGTGGACAGAGCGAATAGTAGAACAGCATATGTGAGCTAGAAGGATTCTTGCTCCTAAGGTCTGGGAAGCAAGGGTGAGTCCTGGCCTGCCATGGCCAGAGTACCTTTGAGAAAATTATACAGCATGATCAAGAAAGCTCTTTTTACTGCTTTTAGGTGGGTAAAATCTTCCTGGTAGAGGACATGTCTGTCTTTGATGTATGCCTGTATCATTTACTCTCAATTGCCGTGTAATCAGATCTCTGTGTGTGCATCCATCAGTGGCTTTCTCTGTATTACTTAGGCTCCTAGAGGGAAGAAGTCCATCTTATACTTTTTTTGCATTGCCTGCATCATCTTTTGTGGGGAGGAGTTGAGACGAAAGTTCTCTGTGTAGCCCTGGCTGTCCTGGAACTTACTCTGTAGATCAGGTTGGCCTAAAACTCATAGATATCCACCCTAGTGGGTCCTCCTGAGTGCTGGGATTAAAGATGTATACCATTAACACCTGGTCTAACATGATGCATTCCATTCTTAAATGGGAACAGGGCTTGATTTTTGGTTGTTTAGGCCAAATTATGCAGCTTAATTCCAATATATACTTCCTGTTTAATAGCAGACAACATTGGGGCCCTTTTTATGCCTAAATAAGCAGAGCAAAGGTGTGTGTGTGCATCTGTGTGTCTGTGAATGTGTGTATGTGCATGGTGTGTGTGTATTGTGTGTGGTGTGTGTGTGTATGTGTGTGCATAGATGTCCTTCTTTCTCTCTTCATCTTTACTTTTATGAGACAGGCTCTGCTGTTGAATCTGGAGCTCACTGATTTAGCTAGACTGGCTGGCCAGTGAGCGCCATGGATTTTCCTGCATCCCCTCTCTACTGCTGGGATTATAGGCACACACTACACCCTGCTTTTCACCTGGCTGCTGAGGACCCAGACACTTCATCTATGGCCATCTTCCCTGCAGCCTCTTGGCACTTGTAACATTCCTGTTTCTGGTCAAGCTATGCCTTGCTCCTTTTAAAATTCTTGTGAAGGGGCTAGGCTGACATCGGTGGAGTGCTCAGGAAAGAAATGTCTATATGAATATCAGGAAAAGAACACAATAAAAGCTTCACACCGATTATGCCAGTCATTAGTAAGATTTGGCTGACTTGGGGTTCTCAGGATGCAGAACCTCTGGCTCCCAGGGGAGCCAGTATGCTCCTCAGAACAAAACCCCTGTCTCCTGATTTTGATTTCCACATCTAGGAAGGTCACTGGATTTTTATAAACAGGCTGATATGATTCTTTTAAGCCCCGTATTGGGCTCCCTTTGGGTAATGATGTCCTTGGTAATTCTTTGAGGAGTGTTTTACGTTGTCTTTTCATAGAAGAAGTAAGCTTGGGATGAAGCTGGTGTGGAATGTGGTCAGCACATCAAAGCAAGGCTCACTGGAAGGTGTAGGGGCTTTATTATTCTATTGTAGATACTTGGGACTTTAATGCTTGTTCTAAAAATCTGAACAGGCATTCCACTGGGAAGGCAGAATTCTAATTCAATACTAAGTTGAAAACAAATTAGAAGCCATCATCATGGGCTGCTTTACTGCCAAAATAATAACAATACAAAAAGCATGGAGGTGGTGCGTTTCTTACCAGTCACCAGCTTTCATCTGGATTCAGTGGATCAGTGGATTCTACATCCATCTTGCCTACAAATAAACAAATAAAGGCTGACCTGCTCTGGTGGATCCAAACTGCTCCTGTGGATTCTGACTGTTGGGCTTAACAGTGTCCTGTTGTGATAAACACTGACCAAAAGCAGCCTGGGTCTTCTCAGATTTCTTCAGCTTACACCTTTGAGTCACTGAGGGAAACCAAGGTAGGACCCCAAGGCTAAAACGTGTACATAAAAATAGAAGCAGAGACCCAGGAGCTTCGGGGCTCACCATTTAGCTACTTATGTGGCCCAGCCCCACCTGCAACACCCACAGTAAACCAGGCCATCCTACAATCAGGAAAACTGCCCCCAACAGACATACCCACAGGCCAGTCTAATGGAAGAAATTCCTTAACTGAGGCTCCTGCTTTCCATATGTGTCTGAGTCACCTTACCAACAAAGCTTAGCTATCATAAGCAGTGTTTAGAATTCTGTCTGCCTGCACTGAGCAGCTGGTCCACACATACAGTCCAGACCCAGAATCATGTTTTCTTTTCTTTTCTTTTTTTTTTTTTTTTAAAAAAAAACAAAAAACAAAAAACAAAAAACAAAAAACCTTTATTTATTTCATTTATTTGCCTCGGTGCTTGCCTGGAACTGGAACTACAGACAGTTGTTAGCTGCCATGTGGGTGCTGGGAATCGAACCCGAGTCCTCTGGAAGAGCAGACGGTGCTCTTAACCGCTGAGCCATCTCTCCAGCCCCCCAGAATCATGTTTTCAAAGGCCAGTACTTTGCTTAAAAGTGAAATGCATATCATAGAATTAATCACTTCCTGTGTCTTCATCTTGGGCCATTTGTCCCGCCAACAAAGGAATTTTACATTTTATGGGACACTGTAGCTGCACAAATGCTGGTGGCCATGATAGCAACATTAAGGACTCTGTTTCTTGTGTGTGCAGGTGCATATGTAACAAGGGTAGGTGTGTGTGGTCAGCAGGAATAAATCTCAGCTGTCATTCCTCAGCCACTATGCACTTGGTTTTTTGAGACAGGACTGTTCACTGGCCTCATACTTGCCAAGTAGGCTGGTTTATCGACCACCCTTCCCAGTGCTGTGGTTCCGAATGTGCACCACTGTGACCAGTTTTCTAATTTTTTTTTTTAATATGTAAGAGTGTTTTGTTTGAATGCATGTCTATGCACCATTTGTATGTGTGGTACTCACAGAGGCCAAAAGGTGGTACTGGATCTCATGGAACTGGAGTTATAGATGGTTGTGAGCTGTCATGTGGGTGCTGAGAATCAACCAGGAGTCCCCGGGAAGCACAGAGACATCTTTCCATCTACTCCCTCTCTCCTCTTGAGGGTTCTGGGGGTGACCCTCAAGCACTGTACTATCTCCTCTCCTCGGCCTAGGACTTCTCTTCAAGAGGAGTCACCTTAATATTTCTATAAGGGCTCAGTACAGGTGCAGAGCTGACAAACAGAAAGAGACTGAGAGGGCAGCATTGTATTCTCATTACATCATTGAGTACTTAGTCCTAAGGAAGTTCACAGTAGGGAAAGAGGTAAAACCACTTCCTGAAAGAATGAAGACAAGTAATGGTCACATTAACCAGGTCTCGCTGTGATGGGAGGAGCAGAAGCAGCCAGGTCCTCTGCTGGGCGAAAGTGAACTGGCCAAGTGGCCTTGAATGAGTACCAAGCCTCAGAGGAGGCAGTTGTGCATCTCAGCATCTGTGTACAGGGGAACAGCCTTGGCAGGCTCTGATAAGGCTCTGACTCGACGCTTTGTTCTCCCAGGCTTGGCAGCAGATGGAAAGTGAACTCTCATGAGCAGCAAGAACCAGCCTTATCCTTTGGGCCAGTGCCCATCTGTCAGACACTTGACAAAGCTGTGTTCATACTAGGAAATGCTCAATATAGCCCCATTCATTGTGTGACACACAAAATTTATGTCATTTGTTGGAGGAACATACCTCTGAAAACCCTCAATGTCAGAAGCATATGTGACAGAAGGGGACACTTCTTGTGTTGCCTGGCATCTCACATTACTTTCCAAAACCGTCCATAATTCTGGAAAGGACAGCTCCCCAAATCTCCTAGTGTTTTTTGTTTTAGTTGGAGAATTCAAATTTTTTCTTCAGTGTACATCTGACTGTAGAAGAGTACATCTATATATAGTGTTTGGCAAGCTGAAACAACTGTTAACACACTCAGAATTTGTTCAAGTAAAAAATATTTTCATGGAGAAAAGCAAAACAAAACCAGGCCCCGTGAAGACACACCAGCATTCATGGCAGGCAGATTTTGTTTTCTTCCTAACAGGCCCCAGGAACAGTCAGTGGAGGAATTGTTCTATTCACTACCAGCGTTAAGTGCAGAATGGATCTACAATGTGCTTTTTTCCTTCCCAATGCAGGCTCTAGAACACTCACATCCTTCCTCTCAGGAGTTCACAGTAAACTCTGAACCACTACAGTCTTCTTTTTTTTTTTTAATTTTTATTTTATATGAATTGGTGTTTTGCCTGCATGTATAACTGTGTAAGAGTGTCAGATCTTGGAATAACAGACAGTTGTCAGCTGTCATGTGGATGCTGGAAATTGAACTCAGGTCCTCTGGAAGAACAGTCCATTCCCTTAACCTCTGAGCCATCTCTCCAGCCCCTACTACAGCCTTCTATCTGCCATCTTAGCAGTGGAATTCACAGTATGAATCTTGGATCCTCTCTATACTTCATATGTCCCAGTCAGCTTCCAGTCTGGCTTTGCTGTGTCAGAGTCCTAATCTCTTTACCCTGACTTGACAGGGTGGTTGCCCAGAGGCTATCTATCACACTGGGTCAGACCCAAGGCATGTGCCATGGGGAGACATAGCTGTTCTTTTATGCTGATCTGAAAGATGTGGAAATTATTGAGTTGGCATGATAGTTCCTTCATAGAAAATTGATCTCAGGGATCCAGGAGAGGTATGATGTTAAAGCCACATCCTCAGTTATGCCTGCTGCTAACTGGTAGGCCACACCCACATCTTCTAGGGCTCCTCTCCTACATATATCTGCTGTTGAAACATCCCCCAGTTTTCTGTTGCTGTGACATGTTTTCAACAGTGTAAGAAGCCAAATTGAACTATGGCGTCTCCAGGCTGAAGTCTGAGGTCTTGGCTATCACTTGTGGGCTATAGAACTATGGATACCTGACGTGCTCTTTTGCTATTTGTAAGGTGAACATAGATTATATGTAGCACATAAAAAATGATATCCAAGGACAGTACCAGTTACCCTTATCTAGGGCAAAGTGAGGGTTCTCTTAGCTTCACAAAGGTGGTCTTAAATACCCTGGTGGTGGTCTACCGGACATGTGACAGGCCGAGGACAGAAGCAGTGGTACAGAACATGCTTAAGTGTCTAGTCTGGGTTCCATAGTCAGGTTCCGACAGCAACACCTAACAGGAAGCCAGATCTGAAGGGAGAGCGTGGTATTTCAGTAAGACTTCTGACTAAAACAGAGCAGAAGGAACTGGGGACAGAGGAACCAGGGGAGGCGGAGACTCACAGGGTAAGGGTAAGCTTCCCTTACCTAGGGTAAGGAGCAGCTTTCTATATAGCTAGGATAGCCAGGTCTCCAGGCCTTTGTTTAGGTTATTCCCACACAACCAGAACAGTTAATGCTTGGGAACCAAAGCATCATTTGTGCATGCAAGTGAGTTTTTGCTTTACATTTCACTGTGTTGGGTTTTGGTGAGAACCACCCCCAGCCCTTTTAAATATTGCTATAGTACAACAAAAGCTGCCTGATACTGCTTATAATCTGTTTCTGTTTGCTTAGTGTCTTCAAGAGCTAGGAAACAATATTTCCAGTTTCTAACTCTGAGAAAATGAAGATGTACTGATGTGGAGAACTCATGTCAATTTGAAAACAGATGATCACAAAGCTCCACCAAAGCTGAGCAGAGCTGCAGATCTGGGACTTCAATCCAAATGTGGACCCATCACTGTTTAAGTCTTAGCTATGACTTGAGGGAAAAAAGTCTATAGCAGTAAGCTCGCTGTAAGAGGTCTCTCAGTCCACAGAGCTATGCCAGTAACATGCAAGAAGATTTTTGGAAAGGGCTTTTCCTGACCGCTGCTACTTCAACACACTTAAATCACTGCTAAGAGGGTAACCAGGGCATCTAGCTTGGAACATCACTGCAAGCAACCAGGCAAGCTAAACACAGTCTAATGTTCACAAAGTTAAAGAAAAAAAAAGACAGGACCACTAGATTTAGAAAATGTCCTACAATGTGCATTTTATTCCATATCATTATACAATGTTTACATACAGTTATAACTCTTAAGAAAATGCCATTTCTTTACCAATTCTGTATGTAGTGCCTAGATCTTACACTCTGACATGGAGAACTGGAAAGGGGGCAATCCACTTTGAATGCTCTCCCTGCTGAGCAGGAAGGGGCTGCAAGTGTGTCAGTAGGGAAGGAATGGGACCCCTAAAAGACCAATGTGGCTTCCAAATCCTTGACTTAGTGAACACAGACATCAGAAATCCATAGTCTTGTCTTGCAGTAAAACTCAAAACAAAATAAATTAGTGTTGGACAGAGGCTAAGTTGTATAATATTGAAGAAAAGACCCCCAGGGGCCCTTTTGTTTAATGTAATGTAGCACCAATGGGCACCTGACTGCCTCCAACATCAGTCTTCTTGGTGACTCCACTTTGGCACTCTGGCTGGAAATGGATTTTTATGAGGTTTCCTATCCTGACTAAGCAAACTGCATGTCTAAACGCCATAAAGTGTGGCAGTGTCAACCTGGGAAATGGCACATTTAAATGATGAGTGACCCAGCTTGGGCTTGCCTTTCTGTGTGACTGTCCCCACCCCCTGCCCTAGCTCGGTCTTTGCAGATGTCTCGGTGACAGCGGTTAAAAGTATATAAGAATGCATCGAAAGAGTTTCTTGGTAAGCAGGTGTTTAAAAACAAAACAACGAAAGGAAAATGAATGAAAGTGGCGGCAGCTAAGGAGGTTCTCACATGTTGTTTAGCTCCAGTAAGGTCTGGTCCAGCATCTGGTGCATACTAAGGTTTTCTTCTTTGGCATGAGCCACTTTCTCTGTGACGGGATTAGAAAATTTAGTCATGAATAGCTGCGCATTAGACTTAGTAGTAGTTTGTACATTTAGTAAGCAAACATCAATCACACACACACAGAAGAGAAGTAGCATTCTCCATGCTTAAGACATCACTCATTTCCAGACAAGGCCCTGGGTGCACCTACACCAACCATCCACCCTGATGCCAAGTGCAGGGTGTGTTTGGTGAAGGCTCACCCAATGCGTGCTGTGGGAATAAGGGAGGGGTAAAAACCAAGTACGGGTACAGTATTGTTACACAAACTGAAGTTAATACCAGCACAGGATTCGGAGTTACAGGCAGTTAAAGATCTGGTAGCTGTGTGAGCACACAACCTCACAGAAACAAAAATGACATAAATAGGTTTCTGACCACTTAAATGGTTTATTTCTACTGTTCACAAACAGTTATTGACATGTCTCATGCACATTTCATTAGGACATTCTCTTAGTATTTTTATAGTATCCTACTCATTAGCATATCACCCATCATATTCCAACACAGTTATTCTGAATAAAGCCTACCTTTCAACCAGGGACTTCTGATAAGAACTGCTGTTTCAAAAGCTATTTTGCCCGAGCATAGGTACATTGAATCATATTTCAAACACTATACATGTTATGAAGATGTTAGGAATACAAATTTACAATAGATATTTAAAGCAGGACTCACAGCTATTTAGAGGAAATTGAAAAAAGTTTTTTGGGGTGTATATGTGTCGTCATTATCAATCAGTTCAAGGAGGACCTGTTGATTAGGACAGTCTGAACTGACTGGTATAAATATTTTCGCATATACATGATATATCATAGAAACTTTGGGGGTTAAAGAGAAATTAACTGAGATATACAGAAGAAAATGAAGCAAAACTGCCTTCTAGCCAATGCCTTTCCTTCCCATTTCTGCAGAGAGTGATCATTTTCAACCCCACGAGTCATAGATTTCCTGAACATGGACTCCATTCCTAGAACACGACCCGTTTTTCCACACAAGTTTTTAATCCTCATTCAAGGCCAGCTTTAGCTCGTTAGTTAGGCGGCGGTTTTGCTCGAGTTGATGGTAGAGTTGATCTGGACAGGTCAGCAAGGGTTAGCAGAAAGAGGAGACAGAAGGAAGAGGTTAGCTAGAGTCAGTGAGAGGCAGTTAACAGACTGGAAAACATGGATACTCAGGACAGCAATGGTGTACCCTGACCCCGGGGTCCTGTGCCCTGCGAGGGTGCATGGCAAAGCCTGGCAGAATGAAGGAAGGGCCGGGATCTTGATGTAGAGCAGAGGTAAAGTGTAGGATTCAGGAAGAAACCAATGTTCCTTTTGCACCTCATTAAAACCATCCTGTGAATGAAGCTATGTGCAGTTTGAGACAACAGATTTGGGGACTGAGGCCAACTCATGCCTTGTTAGAGCGCAGCAGAGATTCTAGGTGGGCTCCTGACCAGCCCACTTCTGTCCACTCTTCCTGAACCGCAACCTCTCCACTCAGGGTGGTGCTGAGCTGGTACCACCATTTCTGCCCCACGGTCATGTTTTGAAAAAACTCCCCATTCTCTCCCTAGACACCAGGGTACACACGAAGTCTGAATTTTTCTCCGGCTTTGATAGTGTGTTACCCACAGCAAACAAGTATTTATCTCCATTCCACACTGATTCAGAACTTATCTGTGTGCTTCAAGAGGATGACATTCATGCTGGGAGCTGACGCCATGCATAAAATAAATAAAACTGGGCCAGGAAGATGACTCAGCAGGTGAAGGTGTTTGCCACAAACCTGCTGACAGCTTGATCCCCAGCTTCTACACAGTGGAAGGAAAAAAACTGACTCTGAAGAGCTGACCTCCGACTTCCACATGTATAAAAAACCCTCTCAAACATCTACCCTTGCCTAGTGCAATATAAGCTTTATATACTGTCATGTAATCCATTCAGGTGGCAAGGCAGTTTACCACAGGACTCCGCCTGAGTCTGCTGATCCAGGGGACACCTGGTGACACAGAATCAAGAACACACAAGGAAAAATGGAGTGTGTGTGACTGTTTTGAATGATGTTGACTTTGTGAACCTGGACATTCTATCATCTTGCTGATGGTGAGGAGTTAGGATCAACCCTAACCACAGCACTCAGTGCTGAGAAATGGGTGGTTCTGTCAACCTTCTCTCATAAATGGTAGGAGGTGGGGGAAGTTGCTATGCTCCTTACATTTGTTCAATACTATGAAGAACTATGTTCAACCCATGCCTTTTCCTCCTATCTAAATCTTCTGAATATTCAAAACTCTAGCTGGATGTCACCTCTTTCAGGCAGTGCCCAGGGAGGCCTTCTGAGCTCTGTTGGCTCCAACATGATGTCTACCAGTGTAGACTCATCTCATTCCTCTCCTCCTACATGGCCAGCTTATAAGATAAGAGCACACCCAGATCAGCTCTTCTCTTACGTGCTCCATATACTTAGAAGTTGCAAAACAGAAACTCCATTACTACATCTACAGTGTCATCATGGGAACCTGCCACTATGAATAGCAGGCAAGACTGTCCCATTTGCTGAGCCCAAATGTTTGGCCACCAAGAACAGAAGAACACTGGAGAAACCATAGAGAATCCAGAGGCCAATTAGGAATGGCAATGCTTCCCATCTCAACCCACTTTAGGCCTTGTCCTTCTAAGATGCATGGGAGCTAGGGGACTGAGATGACCGGAGGGCAGGGGTCAGACACACTGGCAAGTGCACAGACCACAGTTGTCTTGAGGCCTCTGTTGGCAATGGTGTTGGTTTGGTTCAACTGAGGCTCTTGGAAGAGTTGCTGATACAGGCTGGCCCTGCGCAACTAGAAGCCTACAAAAAAGATTCTTGATAAACTCAATTCACTGTCTATGCTCCCGATACATACCTTAAGCTACTTGGGATCCACCTTCATGGTCTATTTGTTCCTATTTCCCTCACAGTGAACACCCACAGGTGTGAGAAATCTCTGGGGGAGTCAAGAAATTTGTTTCCCAAGATGTGTCGCCATCACCTCAGCAGAGCTCTGAGGCCTCATTTCCTCTGCAGCAGAGGCTCAGAGAAAGGGCACTGCAGTTACTCTGAATTTTAAGAAGAATAAGGTTCCAAAGTGTGTGTGTGTGTGTGTGTGATACACATGACACATAACAGAAAACTGCAGAAGCCTTCACACACTGCCATCGAGAGACACTGCCTGGATCCTAAAATTAGAGTCTACCGCGCCATTAACTAAAAATATTTTAATTCAAATCCTTTGTTTAAAAAAATAAAAATAGAAAAACTTGCTGCTCTTAAGACTTCAGAGTAAATGACTATTTTCAGAGTCTACCCACATTAATTTGAGGAGAGTGGTATGCCAGCCCTATTAGGCTAACAAGTACCACACATAAGACAGATGAGGGTTATTCATGCTTAAAACACAGGGACGGAGCCAGGCTTCTGTTAAGAGCTAAGAAGCTAAAGGCCACATTGTTTTAAAGTCCTAATTCTGAAGTAAAAGTTACCAAACTGCTGTTTGTGACTAAAATCAGGCACGGATTTTTGTTGAGGGGGGGGTTCATCTTATATAAGCACACCTTTCTGCAGAATATATGATGTGCTTCAGAACGTAAAAATAAACCAATGACTCAAATATAGTTAATATTTAGAAATCCTATAATGTGGTTTTTGTGTTCAAAATGAAATCATCTGTGTAATAAATATATTTAAAGAAAAAGCTTCAACTCATCTCTGAACAATAGGACAATAAATAATAACCATGACTTATAATGCTAGCATCCTAGTTCTTCACCATAGACAATCTCCTAGCTACAGACTACAGGATCGCTACACAGACTTCCATTACTTAGCCAGGTGGAGCCATTTCTGTATCAACACACAGAGAAGGCTGGCAGAAGAAAACATTACTCAAGGCAGAATTTGATTCCCACTATCTACTGTGTGGAGCTTCTGCACCCAAACTGTCAGAAACACCACAGTTCCTAAAACCATACATGCCTTGGCCTTGCTCTGGTACCTGAAAACCAAGTATTATTTTTAAAAGCTGTACAAATAACTACTTCTTAAAACTCCTGACGTCAGTATACAGTGTTCAGGGGGGAAAAATGTACCCTTAGATCCAGGAAGCAGAACTGTAGTTTTATTCAGTGTTGAGATGAAAATGTCAATAAATGAGAAGTAAGAGAGTAGCAAACAGGAAGAGCTGACAGTGTTTATTTCACGCTGGGTGAATAGCTCCTGTACAACAGAAAGCACAGCATGTGCTTGGCCCTAAGGTGGGCGCTAAAAGGAAAGGCAGGTCAGCTGGAGACCAGACAGGCGCAGAGCTCAGAGAGGTGGGACATCCAGCTCGATGAAGGAGTCTTGGGAGGAGTGAAGCAAAGAAACTTATCTGTGTGAAACAAAAGGTAAGAGAGAAAAAGTGGTGCAATGGCCAAGACAGACAGACAGACAGACAGACAGACAGAAACCCACATGGGTGATAGCAGGATCTGAAATGCAAGCAAGTAGTAAGGCTTATAAAGCCCACTGCCAGCTGCTCCTGGGGGAGGTCATCCTTGGCAAATGCTGCCCAGACTCAAAGCTGTCACGGGCCAACCTCGAGGATCTTAAAAACAGAACTTAAGGGGCTGGAGAGATGGCTCAGCGGTTAAGGGCACTCTTCCAGAGGTCCTGAGTTCAATTCCCAGCACCCACATGGTAGCTCACAACTGTCTGTAGTTCCAGTTCTCGGTTCCAGGCAAACACCAAGGCAAATAAATAAATAAAATAAAAAAGTTTTTTTAAAAAAAAAAACTTAAAACAAATGTTGAACTAGACGCTCCTTTTGTGATATTTCATCAAACACAAAGAGTTTTTCCTGTGGAGCATCGCATTTAGCACTGGGGAGGACATTGGCTACAGATGACCTGCTTCCATTCTTTATCTACTAAGGGAGGAGAGGAGCCATGCCCTTGTTTCTATGGCAAGAGCCAGTTCTCTAAAGGATATTCTGGACCTCTAAGGCAGCAGGCACATACCATGCTCCTGAAGCTACTGTGTTTCTGAACGGTTAAAGAAATGCCATTCCCAGCTTTGATGGAACCCAGCGGTATTAGAATGAAGAGGCCACTGAGAAACGCTCCAGGGTTAGAATTGGAAGCAGCATAAGTGTGGTTAGTAATATGTAAATTAGCTGTGTATGTTTGAGGGTCCAAAAACAAGGCCAACCATTACTCACATGAGTAAAATATGGACCATTAACTTCCAAATTTATATTGTATAAATGTTTTATTTCTTGCTTCTCTGATGTCGGTTGTGGCAAACATTTACTGTGGGGTATTTTAATTCCATTCAATATAATAAACACAGCAAATAAAAGACTTGGTTCTTCAGGAGATCATTTTTGCTCTAGAATTTTTTTTCTCTCTCTGTTTAAAGACAGGGCCTCACTACATAACCCTGGCTGGTCTAGAATTTGCTATAGACCAGGTTGGCCTCAAACTCAGAGATATACCTGTCTCTTCCTCCCACATACTGGGATAAAGGCCATTTGCCACTATGCCTGGCCATGCTCTAGAATTCATTACAGGAAGGGGAGACACATGTACTGGGTCATGCTCATTTCCTTTTTCCTCAGATTTTCAATAATCTGATACTTTAAACTTAACAGTGTTAGCTGGAAATGGTCATATTGTACTTCACAAAATCCTAGGAATCAACCTCGTATTTCTTCCTAACTTCCTGCACAAAAGGCATCATGGCCTTCTAGTTTTATTTGATTCTGGTTTACGTTTTTAAAAGGATCATACTCTGGGCTATTCGGAGTCCAGTTTACCTCTTGGCAGAAAGAAGCTAGAGCTGCATTTATGAAATAAAAGGATTCTGAAATGGTTTGCAAGGACTGAAGCCAGTTGGCCTTTGATGGTACAATGGGAAAAAGACTGTGGCTATCCTATGCTATGCAAGAGAGCCAACAAAAGGTGCAAAAATGGAGAGCACAGACTGAGGAGGGAGCCACCGTGAGTTCGTCACACAAGCATGAGGTGAGGGTGCGAGCAGGCAGGGTGCATGAACATTTACATGGAAGTCATATCGTTGAGAGCGTGGTCCAGCTCCTCGCTGATGGCTTTGTACTTCAGTTTCTGAGCATACAGCTCGTCTATGAGCAGGAAGTGGGAGGCAGAGATGCAAGGACATGGAGAATGGTCAAGAGATGGAGGGTGAGCAAGGGTGGCGTGGACGCCATCCCAATACGTCAGCAAGGAAAGGGCAATGCATGAAGGGGTTGGCGCCGCAGCAGATGGCCAATGCGGGAGGCGTGCGATTTGTTTTTAAAGAAAGTGAAACAAAAACAAAGAGAACAAAAAACGCATTAGAAAATAAAATGAGAGAGACTCAATAATATGAAAAACACAACAGCAAGGGGAGGTAATACCAATGAACAGTTAAATCCTACAGACACCCACGGAAGACTGTTTTCCCTGGCAGGTAATGGAACATCTTTCTTTTCACAGAGGTGTCTATCTATATTGGGGTAGTCAGCCATCTGAAGCTCTAAGAGGTATCCAAAGGCAGCAAGTTCATTTCCAATGACAATCTGCAGTGCTACCTTCAAACCACTGACTTTCCACCCAAGCCACACCATGGGATATTGATTTTTTTGGTGGTGTTTAAATTATTTCTGTGGTTCTTTCTCTTGGGCTGCCTGTTGCTAGTACCACAGGTCTGAAGAGCAAAGGCAGCCATGGGTTGGGGCTTGTTAGCGAGTTAACTTTTGTAACGGTGGTGGGTTTGTGCCCTGCCAGTGTATGCCAGTATATGGCAGGGTTGCACCACACCCCATCCTCTCTTCTCCCTGCTTTCTTTCTTTTCATTATTGTAATTTGTTTGCTTGTTTGTTTTTTTATTTCTTTAGACAGGGTCTCAATAGCTGGCTTGGGATTTGCTACATAGCCCAGAATGGCCTCAAACTCGCAAGAGATCTATCTGCCTGCCTTTGGCTCCTGAGTGTTGGGCTCAAAGGTGAGTGTTACCACGCCTGGCTGTTGTCTGGGTAATTCACTGCCCCACCCTTCAGTCCCCTCCTTCAACCCCTGCTGCCGCCTTTGATGTTTGGTGTTTTGTTTTGTTTTTTAACAATGCTTAAGTGTAATCTTGAGACTCAGAATCTAGCGATACCTACCCTCTGTCCTTTCAGGATATGGAATATTTTGCTAATGAATTGCTTTAAAATAAAACAAAACAAAACCAAGCCCTTCTGGGTACACACTTGGGAGATGGGTGTGTCTTAAAACAAATCCACATTGTTCTGACAATTAGGAAATATCATAGAGATGCAGAATATATAATGACTTCACTCAGTGAAAAACAGCTCAGACCCATTTCTGAAGTCCAAGAAATTAGACGTAAGCTGACTAGTCACCCCAAGAGCTGAAGACTTGGGTCCTAGAGTTTCAGTGTCACAGGTAAGAACCCCAGAGGAGAGCCAGACAGGAAGCATAAAAGCAAAAAGGAACGTCAGGGTGGAAATCCTCGGATCGGATGACAGCTTTATCAAGACAATTATTCAACAACAAGGCCTGAATTCAAAATGTTAGAGACCTTACCTTCTAAGTCATCGATGCTTTTCTCCAATTTAGTTACTGATCTCTCTGCAAACTCAGCCCGAGTCTCAGCCTGTAATGATTTAATTCACTTGAGTCAGGGTCAGGAAGACTCAGTTCAGTAGCTACAAATACAGGGAAACCCAGGACAGACAGACCTCAAGTGTATATATCACCTGAGAAATGTCAAGTTCTGTTCCTACTGTGAGTGAACTCCAAGAAAATGTCTGAACATGCCTGACTTGAACCATTCCAGTCTAAACAACAGCGCTTGACCCACTCCACAGACCCTTAATCACACACAATCCAGTCAGTTCCCTCCAGGCTCTTACAACATTACCTCCTTCAGCTTGTCAGAAAGAACCTTGATCTCCTCCTCATATTTGTCTTCCTTCTGCGAGTACTGTAATTAGAAAGAGCATTCCAGATGTCAGGCTGTGGCCCTCACACTCATGCCTTCTCACACAAGGAACGTGCCAGCCCAACCAACAGATGTTGGGGATCTCCTAGCAGGTAACACAACCTTGGGTATCACATGGCACACTACAATACATTCTCTGCTTTCTTGCCTATTGCTTTACATGGGATAAGATTGAGATAACTTATCCACTTGGCACTTGGTTTAAATTAAATTGATGATTTACCCAACATAAGATACATTCTCTGCTAATCTTCTTTTAAAAACAAAACAACAACCAAAAAAAAAAAAAAAAAAAAAAAAAAAAAATCACCCCAGAACCAACCAAACAAGAAAATCCTACTATCCAATAACCATTCAGAAATCATCTCAAACTGTCGGCCCTTGCTAAAGTGTCTCCCGTTGTTATTTTCTCCAGCGGGGCTACTTCGAAGCAGCTTTTAAGAAGGTGTGTTCCCCACTCCCTGCTTCTGGCCTACCTTCTCAGCCTGAGCCTCCAGTGACTTCAGGTTGTTCGTCACCGTTTTCAACTCTTCTTCAAGCTCGGCACATTTGCTAATGTTTTCGATCAGAGGCAGAAAGGGTGGGAGACAAGCCCAAGGAGCGAGGAGAGAAAAGGAGAGGGATGGGAAAAAATGAAAACTGAGTCCTAGAGTCGGGGGCTGCCGTAAGTCGCCAAACCACGAGGCACGGAGCTTGGTTTTGCCGTGGGCTCTGCCTTCCGCTGCAACAGTGGAGGGCAGGTGGACAAAATCCAGCATCTCCAAGGTGTGATAATTTGGCTTCTTATTGGCTACCCCTCAGAGTATTTATGAAGGGAAAAACAAAAGAGCATAAAGGACCAAGAGAAAGCACTTGAAGCAAGATATAAATAGCAGAGGGTGCAGTGAAGGTACAGTCTAACATCAAACCAACCAGTAGGCATTGGAAGCTCAAAGCTGTCTGGGATGCAGTTAAACCTAATAAACCACACGTGAGCCATCAGTACCTTATCCTCTGCAGCCATTAATGCTTTCAAGGTCTGATCCATTATTCTTAATTGTTCTTCCAGCTGTCGAACTTGGCTGTTAGTGGACACAGGAAATGCACAAGGCCATTCACAAAATCAGTGCAGGTAAGGCATGCAGTGCCACACGCATTCAGACACCCCACATGGTTCCTCCGTGTTCCACGCTCATGGCTCATCCACATCACATGGAGCACACAAGGAGCCTGGAGCCGAGGTGGGTAAATGTGCAGCTGCCAGAAGGTCATGCTGTTTTTAGTCACTGCTCTGCAGCACCCCCACATGTGGCAGCAATGGGCCAGCTTACCCTTCAGAAAGCTCAGCCCGCTCCTCTGCACGTTCCAGATCACTTTCAATGATGACCAGCTTACGGGCCACCTGCAGCAGGGCAGACACAGCACACACGTGGTGGTCTTACATACTTGTGTAGGGGGTGGTTATAGGGTAGATTACATCCACTGGCCCTAGGGATCCTTGTGTACAAATGGAATGCTCCTCTTTCCACAGACTAGAGACAGGCAGCTCTCACTCAGCAGAGACCAGGGCCCCTGCTCAAGAGACCAGAATAGTTGCTTCTTCCCAGGTGGAGTCTAGATAATTACACAGCACCCAGAGCAATTCTCGGAATGAGAGAAATATGAAATCTGCAATCTTAAAAATAGCAGGATGATGAGACATGAGGAGACATTTTAAGTTGAAAAGGAAGGGGCTGCCGAGAAAGTGCCAAAAATAAACCCAAGGACTACACCACACAGAGATCTGTGCAGAGGACAAGGGCCAGGGAGATGACTGCAAAGTCAAATCTGCAGCCAGAAATGCCCCCCCCACCCAAAAAGGTTCCCTTGAGGCAGCTCAAAACTGCGGGGCAGCTTCAGACAGCAGTGATGAAACAGAAAAAGCAAACTGGAACCTGCTGTCACCATCACATTGTTTCACAGAGACCATCACCAGGGACAACTTCATTGCAGACAGAGCCTGTGCTAACAAAGGATTTCTACCCCTCTGGAGAAGTCTCTATGAGCTCTGTGCTCCATGTTCTCTATCTGAACCATGACAACAGCCCAGCTTCCTTCCTTTCCTAAGGGCCCAGCTCTCCCTTTTCCTGGCTAAAGATGTTTTTGTCCCAGCCTTTTGGGTGTGGGGAAGTATTGATCTCTCCTCCCAGGACAGAAGACTGGCTGGCTTCACCACAGTAATAACCAGTTTCTGCAGCTAAAGGATCCTGCTTCTCAAAACCACCCACTTCTATCAGGGAAACTGATTGTTACACCCAGAGACCCAGACAGCAACCTACTCCTCCGAGGTCATGGCTGTGAGTCTGTAAGGCTCTGGGCCCCAGAAACTGACCTCTTCATACTTGCGGTCAGCATCTTCAGCAATGTGCTTGGCCTCTTTCAGCTGGATCTCCTGAATTTCCATCTTTTCTTCATCCTTTTGGGCTCGGCTTTCAATGACTTTCATGCCTCTGGAAAGATAGATAAGCAGGAAGACCCAAGATGGAGAGACGGCCACTGCTACTGTGGGATATGAAGCTTTATATATATGACCAAAGCACAGAGCAAAACTTTCCAGAAAATACACATATTCTCTTTGCTCATGGTGTATGAGATCTTTGGGTGCACTCCGGGTACTGGTGAAACTTCTAGGTCGCCTATTCTTAAGTGGAAGTTGCTATGTCAGGATCCTGCTTGAATCTGGCCAGCATGAAAATAAGGGAAGCTTCCAGGCTTTATTTGTTAAAGGTAGAGACTCTCATCCTTCACCTTTTTCCTTAGGGAAGCCTAGATTGAAAATGGATGTACAGCCAGGTACGGTGGTGCACACCTTTAATTCCTGCACTCAGGAGGCAGAGGCAGGTGGATCTCTGAGTTAGAGGCCACCCTAGTCTCCATAGAGAGTTCCAGGACAGCCAGGGCTACACAGAGAAACCCTGTCTAGGGGGTAAGAGGAAGGAAGGAGACTGGATGTTACAGCATAATGTTATAGTTCAGAAAACGTTAGCTGATCTAGATTTTACAGATTTATGGCATAAGCAATGGGTTTCACTTAGCAAAATTAAGCAGTTTAAGTAAAGAATTATTCTTTTTAAAAGCATTGATTTAAATTTGCTTTTAAATAAGCGTTTGTCTACATGTTTGTATATGCACCATGTGCGTGCAGTACCCCCAGAATGCCAGAAAAAGGCATCAAAATAAATTAGTTCTACATTCCTTTTCCTCTAGTCTTTTACTGCTAGGTTGTCTTTAAAGTACAGTATCAGGAAGGAGTTATGCAAAGGACTAGTCTTGGCTAGAAAAGAAAATCTACGTGGTGGTAACAAGCTGACAACTTTGGCTAACAAGCTTCCTTAGTCCTAAACTCTGCAGGGACTTTTTATACCCAGTGCCAGACGGCAGGGGCGGAGAAATGGACCTTCATCTGCAGGGTGAGGCATCCCTGTACTGTTCTGAGTTCACAGCGGCTATGCACTCAACAAATAGAATGTTCTAGTCTTAGGAAGTATTCTCACACTTTGTGGCTTGTACAGCAGAGTACAGATTTTAAAAGCCTTTCAGAATGTATGAGGTTAATAAGTGGTGTGATGTTGAGACGAATAACTTGTTAACTTGTCAGGACCTAGACTCACCTAGTAAACAAACCTCTGGGCGCACCTGTGAACACACCTATGAGGGAGTTTCTAGATGAGGCTAGTGAGGGTGGGGAGACCCGCTTTGAATGTGGGTGGCACCATCACAGACAAGAGTTCCCGACAAAATAAAAAGGAGAAAGCTAGCCAAGCACTAGCATTCAATGTTTTCTGCTTCCAGACTGTGGACCCATTGTGTGACCAGCTGCCTCACGTTCCTGTCCCCGTAACTTGCCCACCAGGATGGGCTGTATCCCTTTGAACCATGAGCCAAAATAAACACATCCTTTCTTACATTGCTTCTTGTCAAAGGTTCCATCACACTAATAAGAAAGAAACGAATAAAGCTGGCCTGTTTGAACCATGGTTCCCTTTACTATGACAAGGATGGGTCTTCACATATATGCTGGGCTATAGCAGGAGTTGGTGCAAAACAGGCATGTCTGACTGGGTGTGTACACATGTACTAAATCCAAAACATTTCACTTATGTTGAGTCTGATTTAGTGATGCTTTCTCTTCTACCTGTTTGACTACCCTGGCTCCTTTTTCTAGATCTGAGACTTCCTGGTATATATATTATTTTGTTTTTTCATGTATCTGGGTATTTGGCTTGCAAGTATGTCTGTGCATCATATGCATGCTTGGTGCCTGCAGAGGCCAGCAGAGAACATCAGATAGCTTAGGCTACAATTACAGAAAGTTGTGAACTGCCATATGGGTGCTGGGACTCAGACCAGGGTCCTCAAAAGTACAGCCAGTACTCTTAGGTGCTAAGTTATCTGTCCCCCTCTGTGTGTGTGTGTGTGTGTGTGTGTGTGTGTGTGTGTATGTTGTAGTCTCACCTCTCACTTTCATCTGCGGCCTTCTCAGCCTCCTCCAGCTTCTGAAGAGCTGTGGCCAGACGCTCCTGAGCACGATCCAACTCCTCCTCAACTAGCTGGATGCGTCTGTTCAGAGAAGCTACATCAGCTTCAGCCTAGGCAGAAAGTGAGACATGTCAGAGCTGGGAGGAAGTGAGGGTGGTACCTTCAGTACCCGGCCCAGACTAAAGTGCTGGTTCCAGACAGGAAGTCTGGGGCCTTGTGTGAGCTACCTTCCAGTGGACTGCAAGCTCTGACCTGCTCAAGTCCTCACACAGGAACATCACACTTGGGAATTCACAAACCTAGAAACAACTCTCAGCAGAGAGCGGGCCATCAGCAACACACACGCTCACACACTCACAGAGCTCTGCCTTGTTCTAGCATTCAACGCCTTGCCTTTCACCTGCTGGTTGAAGAAAAGCTTCCTCACAGCTCACTGCAGGCTGGAAATGTGGAGGACGACATCGGGCCAGATCCAGCTCAGCCACAGAGTCCCTAGCAGTATGATCAGAAGCTGGAATGCTACGTTTCACCCAGCTATTCTTTCTCTGACTAACTTCTCAAAGGAGCCTTATAGTGAAGCTGAATATTTTTAAATCCAGTGGTTTAAAAAACACATACCAGGAAAATTAAAAAAACAAAAACCCAAAATCAAAACAACCAAAAAAAAAAAAAAATACCATATGGAGATCTAATGGCATCTAGAAACTTCCCCCTTGGCCTACCTTTCCAATAACCTCTTTATAATAACTGGCCTCACAGGGACAAAGCCAAGATAAATTTCCCAAAGCTTTTTTTTTTTTTTTTTAAACAAAAACAAATAAACAACCGAAGCTTATTGAAATTCCTTAAAAGTCAAAGTTGCTACAAGAAAAGTTTCACAGGCTTAAGGAGAAAAGAAACATGGATACTGTTTTTATATAGAATTTAGCTTTCAATTAAAGTGTTTCTTTCTTGGGCAGGCGATGACTGCTTCCTGTTCTAAGTACTAAGCGAAGCAAGCTGAGCCAGGGAATACAGTGTGGTACAGGCTGTTCCTAGATTGCCTGGAAGAAAAGGTGGACTTGCTAATTAGGTAGTAATTATTTATCCACATCCATTCTGAAGCTGTGTTCATCAAAGGCTGATGAGCCCTCAGGACAGTTAGGAGCCAATTTTCCAACAATCGCAATATACATTTAGAGCCCACAATACTATTATATGTATCTGTCTGCAAGTTCAAGGCAATTGCTCTCCACAGAGGCCTGGGCTCCCTAAATGTCTATGGAACTGAGCAAGTAAAAGGCATCCTAATTTAAACAATGACAGCTTTCAAAGCTCACGAGAGAACTAGAAATGTATGTGCAGTCCAAGAGAGAAAAGACATGGCCATGGCCTTGAGTCACAGGAAATGAGACCATTCAGTTCTCTGCCCATCTAGATCTGTGCAGGTTTTATCTGGAGAATGGCAGTGAACAGGGAATCTCCCACCACCATGAATGACTTTTCTAAAAAATATATAAACACTTTAGATACACTTATCTCAAAGAAAAAACTACTATGTAGTAACTGGCTGCCAGGAAGCAGGGGCCAGTGTGAAATGAATGGGAGAGGCAGTTACAACCTAACCATCTCACAAGGTCAATCGTTATCAAAGAACAGCTTGGAACTGGGCCAAGCTGGCGATGACTGGGTTTTCCTTGAAGAGTGGGGGGGATTGGAATAACCAATTTCTTAACTACAGAGAACTGCCTTTGAACAACCATTCCTTAATTTAAAAAAATTTTTTTTTGTGTATTAGTGTTTTGCCTACATGTGTGCATATGTATTATATGCATGTTTGCAGTGCCCATGGAGGTCAGTTCCAAGTGTCCTGTAATTGGAGCCAGGAGTTATAGATGGTTGTGAGCTGCCATGTGGGTACTGGGAACAGAACCCAGGTTCTCTACAAGAGGAGCAAGTGCTTTTAATCTCTGAGCCATCTCCCTCAGCCTAATGAATTGGAAATATATACATATTAAGGCATTATCTTTGGGTCAGGTTAAATTTCTTCATCTTGCATGTATTCCACTTCTAGAAAAAATTCTATTTCTTCTACAAACAGGAAGTTGGGGGTGGAGACAGAAAACTAAAACAGAAAGTCTATTGGGATTGGCGGTTTCAAGGCCCTCCTCCTCTGTTCTTTGCTGACACAGGTGGAGGGTTGTGGGCTACCTCCTAGTACCCAGTGTTCCAGTAGTCTAGCCTATGGACAGATCCTGACCAGCATTAGTTACTACAAGAAAATCAGCCACTAGACAAGTCATCAAAATCATTTTTTAAAAGGTCAGTCAAAAAGGGCTGGTATGGATTTCTCTAGAATGCCTAGGTCATGTTCAAAAGTATCTTTCTTATTATAGTTCTATATTATAAAGTCATTATCATTTAATATAAAAGCAAATACCCTCGCTATACCAGCTGTTGGTGAATCAGAAAAATGTGGGTAGGATTTTTAAAACACTCCTGCAGCATCAGATTCTAAGTTCCCTACATTGGAACCAAACCTGGAGGACCCTGCTCATTCACAGGATGCCTGCTGATGTGTGGAGGTGGGAATGAACTGGGGCAGGTACCACCCCAGAGAAGGCCATGGCACCCCAGTCATTCCTGCCTCTCTGCACATTGGATCTGCGCTCCTCTATTTGCTCCTACCCCGTCTACATACTTTTCCTTGGGCTCTTAATGCTGCTCAGCTGAATGCTCCTTTGTAAATCTCTCACACCCTTCCCTAACATGGTTTTTAAAATTCTAAACTCCCTGACACTCAGGTTATTTAATGTCCTCCAACAAGATCAGCCAAGGAGTTCCCATAGGGTGCCTATGCAGTGGCTGGGCTTAAGGGCTGGTTCCTTTGGGCCAGTTTTGGCAGAGAGGGCTGGCACACAAGGCAGAGCTATAGGGACCACATCTGTAAGTAATGAAGCCCCATTGTTTGAACTGGAATAGAACCTGGGCATCACACAGGGGCCACCCTTAGCTGGACATATGACCCCACCAGGAGACACACATTAGAGACAGAGACTTCCGGGTCCCATGCCTGGAGAGTAGGACTTGAGAGGTCAGTGCAAATGGGGCCACAGTGAAAATGGCAAGACCTCTCCTCTTCCATCACCACCCAAAAAAAGCTGAGTAGTATTGCAGGAGCTACCCAGCAGGCTGTCTACTGAGTCTGAGGGAGGGGCCTCTGACCCAGAGTGCTAAAGCAAGCTGGAGAGTACTCCAATTTAAGGCGGGACTGAAACCCAAGCCCTTTGACTTCTCAAATATAAGATTATGAATGCTTATTAATATAAGAGATTGATCCTGGCTAACACCAGCAAAGCAGTTACTGCTAGAACAATTAGCAAGTCATCTCAATTCTTTTTTTTTTTTTTTTTTTTTTTTTTTTAAAAAAAGGAAGAATGTCCTAGAGAATTTGAGATTAGTAGCTGGGATTCACTAACAGACCACCTTCCTGGGGTGGGGGGTGGGGAATCTTGCATTCTGGCTCCATGGGCTCTCTGATGCTGGTCTAATAGTTTTAAAGATCCCCTCAGAATCCAAGACAAGTTTAATTTCTTAACAGAAGCCCCGTCTCTTATTCTCCTGCCCTCCTTAAGACTCTGTTGTCTAGGCTACCTGGCTATGCTTCTGTCTCAGCCATTGCAGAGATGACATGCACGAATTACCCTGATTTATTATGCTGTGTTCCACAGGCCTACACCTGTCACCTTTACCAGGTTTAGTTTCCCTCAGAGTTGAGGCTTTTCTAGATATAACCCGAGGGTTTTAGGATTACAGCATCCAGGTCATCTAAGTACCTGTTGCTGTTTGTCAGGAGTTCACGGCTTTGTGCCTATCTGTTAAAATCGGATAAAAATAACAAGGCATTTGGGGAGGGTCAAGACCCCAGATGCAAATTATTTATTTCCAGGCATGTTGGTCACTCTTAGTGCACTGAACTAGGTTTCTTTTAACAGCCCCACATGTCAACACTGCCAACAAAGCCTTTCCAGTCAGGTTGCTAGTTTCTTTTATTTTAAAGAGCTGCTGGATCCCAACATGTAATAGGGTTATTCAGAAAAAGACTGGTGTATTGGGGAGATTATGAGTCCTGGTTAAACCACCACTCAGTGCTCACACCTGTGAGATCCTTGGTGTAGTGCACGCTCCCTGCCCCTGTAAGCACCAGTTTCCAGCAAGGAATCCTGGTCGCCCTGCCCCCAAACAAGGAAGTGGCTACCTTCAAAAAAAAAAAAAAAGACACCAGGCACAGGGTTGCCCTACCTACCACGGTACTATCAGAGTTTCAACTCCAACACAGTAAAATGTTATTCCAAACTGGACTTGAATAAAGCCTAAGTTTTACAGGAAATTCACATGTTTTAGCCAATACAGAAAGAAGAAAATCCTTCTCCTAAAGCCAACGCTCTGGAATATATTTTCAAAGTCCTGACTGAATCCGAGCGGACCCTGGAATGATCAAAGGTCAGATCTTTTATTTCATGTAAACTGCAGTTACAGAGAGGGTTTCACCCAGCATGCTGTGTAAGACCAAAGTGACAGAGCCAATCCAAACTTCTGCCCTTATATGGTCAAGAAAGGGGGGGAAACACACACACAAGGACGACATCAGGGCACTCCCATGGGTAGCAGATAAACACAACCTCCCCTATCTGGGCCAAAGCCTATAATTTGTGAGGCATATTTGTTTAGCAAGAGAGAAGAGAGAGAGGTACTGAGGTGCCTTGCTGTGACTGCATGGGAAAATGGGAACCCAGAGTACTGTCAGTCACAGCCGCTCTCAAAGCGCACCAGCCGGGCACAGAGCACACTCAGTTTCCTGGTTCTAGAACTGCCAATGCTGAAGAGCCAGGAAAGGGCTGGGGATTTTTGGAAATCAGTTATTTCCCATGATTAATAAAGTTATCCATTAAAAACCTGCCTGTGCTTCTGAGTCTCCTCATCTGCTAGGTTCTGCCCAGAAAGCTGGAGTGAAGTGGCTTTTTTTTTTTTTTTTTTTTTCTTTTTACTTTAAACACACATATCACCACCCCACAAACCCTTAGGACACAAGACCTAGAATCAAGCATTACATCAAGAAAAGTAATTTCGGTCCAAGATTCTGAAGGGCCCACACACCTTGGGAAAACAAACAGGGAGGAAATAAGGAAAACCTGCTTTTTCCAAGGTACATACCAGCTTAAGAGGGCCCATTAAGTCTGCCCAAATCTCCGAGTGCCTGAACCGGGGCCAGCTCTACACTGAAATATTTTTCGAAATGGCTCATGGCTTTGTCACCAAACCTTAATCTTTGCTGCCAAAAGAAACTGTTACTGCTAGCTTAACTCACAGCCTAAGTGTCGCTTAATAACTCCTTAAATTAGCTCCATCCATAAGTAAATCACAGTTTAAGAGTCAGGAGTAACCAACAAAGTGCAATTGTCTCTTCAGTTGGTCATACTCAGTCCTATTGTGAATCCAATCACCCTGCAAGAGGATTCCTGAAAAACGATTTTAAAATTTCTTTTAAAAGGATTTAAAGTGCTCTAAATAAAGCCATAAAGTGTTGAAAAGAATGAAAACTCTGTCCTTATCAAACTAGCCTGGGAATGCTGTGACCAAAAAAACAAACAAAATTTCAGGTGTGACTTTTGTATGTACCACAAGTTACTAAGCCAGGAGTCCAGTAAGACTCCATCATTAATGCCTCTTCAACACACAGTTCTTCCAGCCTGCCTGATTCCCTTCCTAAAATTGAGAAAAATAATTGTTGATTAAAAGCATTAAATGGGAAAATTTTGTGGGTAATGAAGTAAGATCATTTTTAGGAGCACTTGCCAAACAATTACTGTAAAGAATGCTAGACAAGGCGGTGTTGGACACTGTCAGCTCTACCTCTGTCTGCTAAGCCCCACTGAGATCTCTTTACATACTAACCACATTTGACTCATAGGCAACTACAGCACTAACAGTTGTCCCCAGCTAGACAGGAGATGGGCCAGGATTCAAATCCTGGCAAACTGAGCCCAGTGCTCTGCATCCTATTTTTTAGCTCACCGGTTCACAGTGGTTAACCAGGCACCTTGAGACCTCTACTGTGGGGCTTCTGCTAACTAGTCCACTCAAGCAAATACTGACATAGCTATCTTTAATCTATGGAATTTTTCTTAAATCTTCGTTTGCATTTTTATCTTTAAACTTCCTCTAGTTGGGCCTTTTTCCTCTTAGAAAGACTCCTTTGGTTCTCTGTATTTTATACACAAAACATATTGTGGAGTTTCTGCTAGATGCCATGCAACCATTGGAAACACTTAGCCAGGAAGAATGACTAATTCAGAATAGTCCTGCGTATATTAAGCACAGCTGGACAGCATAGTTTGTCATAAAATTCCCAAGGTGTTTAAACACCTTGATTTAAAACATACACACACACACACACACACACACACACACACACACACACGAGAGAGAGAGAGAGAGAGAGAGAGAGAGAGAGACAGAGACAGAGAGACAGAGAGAGAGATACTTAAACTCTCTTTAAGTCCTATTTCCTGGGTACATTTGCCTTACGAAGAAAAGATAGGTATTAATTAGACAATGAGGAGAGGTAGATGTCGGATAAAGCTATAACCAGTGTGACTGCTGACATCTGGCCAACTTTCCCCAAAACTAGTAACAAAAGGATATCTATTGTAGAGGGATATCTACTTGAGAGATGGGGGGACTAAGAAACCTAAGGCTATAAGGGATGCAAGCTTTGCAAGCTAGCTCTTCTCTCAGAACCTGGTACTGCCAGTGCGTCTTTAACCTCCACAGAGAAACAACCACTAGGAACCACAGGATCAACAGAGACTAAGTCCAGCATCCGCAGGCCCCGAAATCCCACAGTGCTTCTCCCCTGAGACCGACCGATCTTTAAAAAGAGGGACGCCTCCTCCCAACCCCAGTATGAGTAAATAAATTCCAACAGCTCAAAGTGCGCATCTCCGGGACACAATTCATGATCACCCCAGGAATGCAGTCTTCTCACAGGAAAAATGCTGCTCCCAGAACCTTCTCAACAACCCTCTGGCTCCCTCCTGGAGGTTTTGACTTTAGACTAGGGAGATACACAGACAGGACTGAGCAGCCGGGTGCCAGTTGGCCTAGGTGCGCCAGGTGCGGCGCGGGGCCTCGGGGTGATGGGTGGATCCCTTACGGTCTCCCGAAGCTTCCGCTCCTGATCCAGCTCGCGCTGCAGGCTGCCCGCACGCTCCTCCGCAGCATCCGCCTGCTCTTGCAGGCTCCGGATCTTTCTCCGCACTGCCTCCAGCGAGCTGCTACCCGCCATAGCGAGGCGGCGGCTGAGGCTGCGCTCTGCCTCCTCGTTCTACTGCTACTGCTGCTACTGCAGCTACCAAGTCCAGCGCGTTCCGCCCAGGCCGGCTTTGCAACACCGGCGCCCCCTGCGGCTCAGAAACAGCCCGGAAGTCACAGCCCCCGGGCCGCACGAGAGAGCAGCCGGCGGGTGCGCGAGTGCAGAGTACGGGCGCGGCGGGCAGGCGGGCGGGCGGGGCACGGCAGACCCCGGGAACCAGCAGCCGGTGGAACAACTGCGCGTGCGCGCGGGGACAGCTAGCTCTCGGCTGCTTCGCCTAGAGCGAGGCCACCGCGGGAGGGCGTTTACTTCCACTCCTCTGCGCCTGGGTGGCTCAAAGTAGAGGAGCTGGATGCTAAAGCCTATGGCGACTCCTGCTGGCTGTTCGGAGCGCTCGGGAATCCCGATTACTGAAGTTGAGCCAGGGTAGGAGCCTGGACCCTGATATTGCCAAAGGAACTGTTCTGGTCATAAAGAAGGCCATCATTGGGAATGCTAGAGGCCATGGCGACTCCTGCTGGTATGATTTCCCAGAATCCGAATAAGGAATATTTTAAGGGAAGTGGTTCTTGTAAAGAATCCCAGAACACAAGCCCCTTACTACAAGAACCCCAACATCTGAATTATCTCACTAAGTGTAAATTACTATCTGACAATGTGTAGTGATTAGACTGTTCTAAATACAGGTTTTCTAGATTTGAATCTAGCTCTAGGTCTCTGCTGGTTGTGTGGCTTTGGGCAAATGATTTCTCAGGGTGCCATCTCTTAAAAAACGAGTATAATAAATAGTACAGGGTTCGGGCTGGAGAGATGGTTCAGCGGTTGAGAGCACTGACTCTTCTTCCAGAGGTCCTGATTTCGAGTCCCAGTATCCACATGGCAGCTAACTGTCTGTACTTCCAAGTTCTAACACCCTTACAGTTATACATGCAGGCAAAACACCAATTCACATAAAATAAAAATAAATATCAATACAAAACAGTTAACAATGCCTTACATATAGTTAAGGACTCTAACAATGTAATTAAACAAACACAGGCACTACCTCAAGAGTTTGGCTAGGCTCCATATCTAGTTGTGCAATCTCACACAAGGCAAGCATCCTAACCTTACCTGGTTTTAATTCAGTCTAATATCTGGATGAACCCAAGCTTCAAGACTACAGAACCTCTGGTTAGCAGATGCTTAGCAAAGCCACATGGACAATTTGTAAGAAGCCATCTCTGCCTTTTCCTCTTGTGCTGTGTTCTTAAAAGCTTGTCAAGTCTCTGGGCTTATTCACTTACACCTTTGTCAAAGAGAGCTCTTAAACTCAGTCTTGGACTTGTTTAAATGTGTGTGTGTGTGTGTGTGTGTGTGTGTGTGTGTGTGTGTGTGTGAACAAAGATAGAAAAACAACAACAACAACAACAAGCCAAGGCTGTCTTCCAAACTCCAGCTAGGGCCCTCAAGTCCTGTAGGTGGAGCCTCTTGCTTGGTTTCCAAGCTTTTGGTCAGCTGAGCAGTGGTGGATACAGCTCCTCCCCAAAGCTCACAGACCATCTGTCTCCATCCAACCTTGAGGATGCCCAGACAAGGCATCTGCAACCCTCCAAGGGCAGCCAAGGAAAATGTTGGCCACTTGCCAATTCAGTAAAGCAGCCATCCTAGTGATTTTTAATGTCTTGCTTTTCAAACACTAGGAAGTCAGTTTCAGGAGTTTATTTTCAAGCTGATGTCACTACTGAAAAGCTATGGGTAGTTAGTTGTTAGGTTTAGCTATCAATATAGCTAATTATCAAATAATCCCTTGGTTATTTAAGAAATATTGAGGCTGGGTCTCATCCCAAGAGATCCCAGGGAAAAATCTGAGTTTAGACAAGCCCAAGTCCCTACATTAGAAAGAAGGCTAGTGGGATAAAGACTCAGCTGCAAATATCAGCTCCATCAGTTAGGGGGAAAAGGAGCCGAAGTAACAAAGTCCTAACAGGACTCAGCCTCATTTAGGTGGGAAAAACAGTAAAAATCCAAAATGGATTGCTAGGGATGCTAGCTCCTGGGTGACAGCCTTGTAAACTGGAAAAAAACAAAAAACTGTTTCTGGAAGACTATAGTTTGTAAGGTAGTTTGGTAAACTGGAAAAATGTTTTCAGTAATAATAATCGAAGCATTTTTTTTAATACAAGAGAGTAAAATGTCCTCACTGCAATACTTCAGGAGGATGACTTCTCTTGAACCTCTCCCTGTAGTGACACCTATCTTTTCCTCTTCAAGTGAGTCAAGATCTCTCTAAATATAAGGAGTCTTTACAAACATTTCTCAACATTTCTAGTCTCCAAAGAGCTAACGGTGTTTTACAGAGGCAGATGATCAATACACTAACCAAAAGGAAGAGAAGCACGAGAGCACACCATATTTAGAGACAGTTTTCCAGCACATAGAAAGAACCAAAACTGGCTTTAAGAACCTCCCTTTCCCCCTGGCCCCGCCCCCACAGCTGACTTTAAATAGCCTCTTTTCTACTTCTGACCCACCCCGTTCCAGTAACCCCCCCAATTTCGAGTTAAAGACATGATTACCACTCCAAAGTTATAACAATTATCCCCTGCCCCTTAAGAATTATAGTAAAGGAGTTTTCTCCTCCTGCCTTCCTTCATACGGGACTATTTGCAAATTCTCTAAATTCCTTTCCTTATAAGGAATATCTCTCCTAGATCTATGCTCTTTTGAAAAAAACCTAAATAAATGTCCTGCAGGAGGATTTGGGGAGATAGGCATCCTCCATCTAGCACGTACAGACGTCTGATCCACATGATACAAATCAGGCTCAGAGTGATGAAGCTTGTCTTGTTTTTGTTATTTTTCTAAAGTCAGGTAGGTTTTAGACTGAGTTGTGGCTAAACCAGGACTTTCCCAAGCCTCCTTCCCAGGAAACTTAACTGTCATTGAAAGTTTTCTTTTTGTCTCACAGTGTTAGCTGTGTAGACCACTCATTTCCCACGAACACTAGATAAATCTCAAGCTTTTTGTGATACAAAACCCTTGGGTAATCTGCATTATACATTATCAAAAAACCACAAAACCAAAAAGTTACAAATAGCTGTCAGACTTGGGGGTTCAACTCCTGGGTGTTGTTGCTTTCTCTGCTACTCACACATTCTTGGAATTGTTATCTGCTTCCCAAGGAATTCTTTTCTAATTGGGCCTCTAGGCTTAATTGGCTTCTTCAGTGGAATGTAGTGGTGTGAAAAGAAGTCAGCCCATTGGAAAACTGACCCTCAGCTTGACTTTCTACCCAGAAGAGGCTAGCTCTGCAGTTAAGATTCCAAAGGGCAGTGGGGAGGGTGCTTAGCAGAGGTGGAGCTGTGTCTATCACCCCCTGAAAGTATTTGGTGGTTGTCAGAGGCCTGACAGGTGGGGGTGGGGCGGGCAGGGGGCAGCCAGCTCACTATGCCATATAAAGCACTGAGCTATATATAACTCTCTGCGTACTTTGTGGATCTAGTGCCTCAGACTGCAGACCCAAGCAAGTATCATCTTCCCTGGGCAGGTCTTAAGGCTTGCCTAGTGAGAAAGAGAGCCTCAGTGTGTCCCTGTAGCCTTCAAAGTAAAAAGTATGAGTGGATTTAAAGACCAGGCTCTCTGTATCCAGTAGCCAGACTAGGCCCATCAGTGGAAACCCCCAGGGGTGGCAAACAAGAAAACTTGGTACTGTGTTTTGCACAAACCTTGGCGATGATGACATACACTTCGGAGGTTTACACCAGCAGGAGGCGAAGTTCACCTCCAGAAATCCCCTTTTCAGAGGCTGTGCTCTCCCAGCTTCTCACCCGCCCACCTTCAACCAAAGGAGAGGAGGTAGAGAAGAGGAAAAAAAGGAAAAAGAAATGGCTGGAATATAAATGAATGTGTGCGCAGCAGTCAGAGGTGGCATCCAGTGCTCTGGGCCACGGCCAGGCTGTGTGCAGGTGTCCGGCAGGGGGAGGTGTATCCCCTACCTTTGCTTTGCAGCCATCACCCCTAGAGTGGCCACGCAGACAGGAGGTGAGGGAGGCAGTGTGAGCGTGCACTTACGTCTGTGGCCTTTTTCTCCGCCAGCTCCAACTTCTCCTGGGCATCTTTGAGAGCCTCGGAGTATTTGTCCAGTTCATCTTCAGTGCCCTTGAGTTTCTTTTGCAGTGACACTAGCTCATCCTCCAGCTG
>PVIH01000707.1:0-20254 GCA_004025045.1 Sigmodon hispidus
AAAAAAAAAAAAAAAAAAAAAAGAAAAGAAAAAAAAAATCAATTGCCACCTGCTGCTCCTGTGACAGCCACTGGCAGCACCTGCCTGGAAAGTGGCTCACCTGGGAAGCCCTGACTTCCTGTACTCAATTGCCCTACACTCACCTATTCTCAGTTGGCCTCCACAAGGTGCTCTCAGACCCCCTGGGCCTTCAGAATTTGATAGGATGCTAGGGCAAGATGTCTGAGGGTCATTAGGAATCTCCCTGAGAAGAGGCCACCACCAGAGGGTGTTGGGTCTTCTGTGGACTGGGCAGCTGGTATTCCTACCTTGTCTCTGGGCAGACAATATCCTGCTCTCATCTGGCCCTATTGGTTAAGAGCTGGCAAATGGTGACATCTGTGTTCAGCAGAACACCAGGCTCTTGCCAGATGTGCAAACTCTGCTATCTTAGGATGTCAAACAGCTGTTCTGTACCTGGTAGACAGGCATGTGTTCAGACTGGGAAGCATGTGTTGCCTGTACACTATAACCAAAAGCTTGGAAAGACTGTTGTCCTAGTGCTTGGGGTTGTAGCAGGTACAGCCAGTTGACGATTCTCTTGCCTGCTCTTCCTGAGACCTCACCATAATCTAAATCTGTAACTGCACAGGGAGGCCTCTGTGGCCAGCTGGTGATGAGGACCAAAGTCCACCAGACTTGCTGATAGATACCTCTAAGGGATGGATAAGCCTACAAACCCAGAGCTGGGCATCACACGCCTCATCTGGGCTGAAAACAGCTTCAGACATGGGCCTTCACAGGCTCATGAGTAGTTGCCAAGACTTGGAACAAAACTGGAAGACCAATGAGATACCCAGAGAAGAGAGATGGAGGATGCAAGTCTCTCACTGTGTAACCAGTGCCGACATTTGTCACGACTGTCCCAAGAGCATCTAATGCAGAAGAGGATGGCAATGGCAATGGGAAAGACAGTCCTTCCTGTGCATCATCCTGTGCCCAGCCATCGATGGCCTGTGCATAGGAGCCAGCCAGGTAGTAGTCTTAGCCTATGCTCAGCATACATGGCCTCACAAGCCTGGCTGTCTGTCTGCACTATTGAGTGTTTACTGCCAAAAGCAGTCAGTCATGTGGAGCCCCTATATGGCTCAAGTAACAGCCAGCTCCTTGGTGGGAAGTTGGTGGCATAAGGACCCTCCCTTCTGTCATGGCGGGAGCAGTCATTGTCCCCATTGGGATGGGTGTTATTTTGTGTATAGGTTTGTTCTCCATGCCTATGATGCATGCCTCTGCCAGCATCAGTGTCCACAGACACATCCCTGCCCCAAGAGCCTTCATAGTGCTGCTGTTCCAGGAGGTAAGACATTAGGAACAGTCTGGGAGGATACAGGTCCTCATGGTGGCAAGGCATGACAGCTTGGGTCTGAGGATGTTCACCCACCTCTGTGTGGATTAGAAAACAGAGGTGGATTCTTGTGCTCCTTCCAGCCCCCATGAAATGGTACCACTCACTTGCCCACTCGGTTAACCCTCTCACGGACATGCCCAATGTCTGCCTCACTGATGTCCAAGGCACTTCTTTTTTAAAAAAAAAAACTTTATTTATTTATTTATTTATTTGCCTTGGTGTTTGCCTGGAACTGGAACTACAGACAATTGTTAGCTGCCATGTGGGTGCTGGGAATCGAACCCCGGTCCTCTGGAAGAGCAGATGGTGCTCTTAACCGCTGAGCCATCTCTCCAGCCCCCCAAGGCACTTCTTATCACAGTCCAAATGAGCGGTCACAGAGAACTGAGAGCTCCCTGAACTCACTCCACGTGGACCAAGCAGCCTCACCTGCGTGTTCCTAATTAAATGAACCCAAAGAGCAGCGTGGGGCCCTAAGCTGGTCACAGAGCTAACTGGTAAGCTGATGGCAGTAAATACAGTCAGCTGTGCTATCTTGGGTCAAAGCTAACAAAAGCTAAAAGTGAACTTAGTATGTTCATCTGTCATCCTGTTTCAAACATCCATCCTGAGCTGGGACCACACAGCCTTTACCTGACTGCTGGGTTGAAGCTGGGTAACAGAACTCGGAACCAGGAGGCCACGCACACTCAGCTGAAGCACAACAAGTCGGTGCTGAAGGCCGGCATGGTGCCACACAACTTCAACCTCAGCTCTTGATAAGCAGGGGCAGGCGGATCTCTTTAAGTCTGAGGTCAGCCTGGTGTACAGAGGAGAGCCTGGACTACGTAGAGAAATCCTGTCTCAAAAGCACAAACAAGAATACAAAAGCTCTGCAGTTAAGAGTTCTTCTGCTCTTCAGAGGACCCACGTTTAGTTCCCAGCATCCACATTGTTATGCCTGTAGTCCCAACATAATGAATCTAATGCCTTCTTCTGGTCTGCACCAGAACCTACACATACATGGCAAATCCACTGACACACACATACACACACACACACACACACACACACACACACACACACACACACACACGCTAAATGTTAAGAAAATTAAGAACCACTAGACAAAATTGAATACCACCATTTAACAAATGAGGGCTAAAAGGAAACTACTTTGACATTAATAAAGGTCATATATAAAAAGTTAATTGTGAATGCTTTTCTCAGTGATGAAGACTAGAGGCTGGGCATGGTGGCACACTGGAGGCTGGGCATGGTGGCACACTGGAGGCTGGGCAGGGTGGCACACTGGAGGCTGGGCATGGTGGCACACTGGAGGCTGGCATGGTGGCATACTGGAGGCTGGCATGGTGGCACACTGGAGGTTGGGGATGGTGGCACACTGGAGGCTAGGCAGGGTGGCACACTGGAGGCTGGGCATGGTGGCACACTGGAGGCTGGGCAGGGTGGTGCACACCTTTAATTTCAGAACCTAGGAGGCCACTCTGATTCAGGCTAGCCTGGTCTACACAGTGGCTCAAGTATCTATACGATGAAAAGTCAGGTGGCCTGAGGAAACAGGGCTTAGTTTTCATTCCAGGGCTCATTACCCTGGAAGAATGCACTTTTCATGTCTGCCTCAACAAAAGCCTCAATAGACAAAGACTCCATGTGCCTGGTCTGTCCTTTTACAGCTCACCAACCCTGCCTCCTTGCAAAGGCTGATCTGCATTCTCATCAAAAGTGTACTCAGCCTCCAGGTTTGGGGAAGTGGACTGGAAAAGGTGTAACCCAGGATTCTCTAGTCAAGGAGTAAATTTCACAGTAAAAGGAGTTCAACCTCATGCCCACGGAACCACACAGTTCTACCTTTAATCAATCCCTGCCAGTGTGGTGGAGGGTGAGAGCAAATGCATCCACCCTTGCACCAAGCACCCACACTAAGTACCTTCACATAACTGAATGATTGTGCTGCTTCCACAAGAGAAACCAATCTTTCTTCAGTTGAACTAACTCTTGTTCTCCTCTATGGAGAGAGAGACAAGGTCCCAACGGTCACTGCAGCCATCTCTGTGCTGTGCTATTGATTTCTGGGCCACGCTGTAAGTCAAGGCAGTGCCAGATGAATATACTGTGGCCTGAAACGAAACCCTAAGCTCTAGCCCTCGTAATTCTGTGAAATACTGGAGAGGAGTATTTGGTTCCTCACACAGCTAGTGTCTCCAGTGCAGCGTCCTGTGCTCTTCAGATTCAGGAAACTCTGAGACAGCTCTCCTGGCTCTCCCCTCCTCCATCTCTAGCCGGCGGCTGGACTGGAGCTCTGGCCCCAGCAGTTCTTAGCCACACAGAAGGTTATGCCAGCTGCCAAGCCTGCCCACCTGAGCTCAATCCCTGGTGGAAAGAGAGGGCCAGCTTCTGCAGGTTGTCCTCTGACCTCCAGGCGCATACTAAAAAAAAGTGAGGGTGTGAGGTGTCACAGAGTTAATGGCACTGGCCACGCTTGCAGAGGATCCAAGTTCGATTCCCAGCCTCCACATATGGCTCCCAGTCCTAGATGAGCTGATGTCCCCTTCTGGCCTCTGAGAGCAATGCATTCATTTAGTGAACGGGCATATGAGCAGGCAAAACATACTCATAAAATAATCTTTAAAAATGTGTTAATATTTTTAAAATGTAAAGGTCCTTTAGGAAGATGGCATACCCACTTGATAGGACCTGAAGGAAGCTGGGGCACTAGTCCACCGCACATCAACAGAAGAAGCCTGAAGTACAGAGGGGCTATTCTCAAAGACGTTTGTTTAGGAGTGTCTTCTCTTTAGTAGGGTAACCCAAAATCACAGAGGTCCATGAAGATTCTTGAAGAATCATATCAGCATGGACATCAGCAGCTTGGACTAAAGAAAGGAGGCAGCTAGAGTGGAGAGTCCTTGGAATAAAACCGGGGTTATTCCAGAAGTGTGTGTGAGCTACACATGTGGAGGTCTGCAGGACAGCCGCAGAGTCTGCCCTCTTTGTGTGGGGTCTTCTTGGTTTTTTCTTGCTTCATAGAAAAATAAAAGCATGCTGCACCTTCAACCTTCTGCTGGGAAACTTTGCCAGGCCATGGGCTGCAGTGGGCCACTTTCAGCTTTCCACTGGGTAGCAACAGGCTAAATGATATGTTATTCTGCAATTCCCAGCAACACCGGCACCCTCAAGTCCCTCTTCCCATGATGGCCTGTCTGGGGAACTCTTCTTGCCTTCATCTACCCCGCTCCTCAGAGTGCAGTGTCTACATTTTCAGAGGTTTGCTGACAGCAACCCCATCTAGCCTCATAGCTATATTGGGCTATGCAGGAGGAAAACCAAAACCAAAACAAAACTGTCTCAACCTCAGGGCTGGGAACAGTTAAGTGTGGGTTCTCAGTGCTCTGGGGGATTGGAAGCTGGTCCTCTATGATGGACTCATCTGATTCATTTTGTGTCTCTGGGGATGTCATTGGGACACATCATCTTCATGTGCTGTGGGATAATGCTCTTGTACAGTGTAAAGATTTGTCACTCATGTTTGTTTAATAAAACACTGGTTGGCCAGTAGCCAAGCAAGAAGTATAGGTGGGGTGACCAGGCCAAGAGAATTCTGGGAAGAGGAAAGGCAGAGGAAGCCAGATAAAAATGCTGGACTGAGAAAAGGTACCAAGACACATGGCTAAACATAGGTAATAATTATGGGCTAATTTAAGTATAAAAGCTAGTTAGTCATATGCTTGATCTACTGGCCCAGCATATATAATATTAAGACTCCGAGTCAATTATTTGAGAAGCAGCTGCTGGGTATTTGGGAGCTGTTAGCAGGACAGAAACTTCCAACTACATTCATGTTCATCTGGAAAGGGCACACTTCCAGTCTAGCCTGGGATGCTGCTGCTGGCTGGAGACATCAGCTTCTTGCTATGTCTACAGGGTCTATCACATCGTGTGTGTGTGTGTGTGTGTGTGTGTGTGTGTGTGTGTGTGTGTGTGTGTGTGTGTGTTTCAAGGGGGCACACATGGCAGAGGCTGATCCTTTTGCAATTTTGAAAGTTGCAACCTAGCCTGCAGGTCATAGTATGTTTCTTTATAGAGCAGACCCTAATAGGGCAGACCAGCCCTCAGGGCTGAGGTCGCCACAGGAAGGTGGGTATCACTAGGGTATCATCAGAGACTGTCACCACAAAATGACAAGACCCCCCTGTTACTGTGAGGTGCTTACCAAGGCAGACTATGCACAAACACTGGATAAAGGAGTGGGAGTGGGTAGTTCTCAGAAGAGAAGTCATTTTAACCCCCACAAAAGAATTCTCTACCCCACAGCAGCACTAATCACACACAGAGAAACCACAGAGTGCTGGCCAGAAACAGCTCTGCCTGAGCCCAGGGAGGGACTGGAACCGTCACTGACTCCCTCTTCCCCTCTTTCCACTCCACAGTTTGACACTTGGCCACTGAGGGGACATGTTCCTTAGTTTCACAGGGCAGGGCTACAGTGCCAAGACCTGGGAAGGTCATTTCATTCCAGCCTGAGATGCCTGGCCTGGGGACTGCACCTGTAAAAGCCAAACACCGTGAACAACTTATGCCTGACATACAGAAGTTAGAAATACATGAAGGAAAACCCTGTGTGTATATCTTTAACTGTGTGTGTATATAATCCTATATGTCTTTTTTTTTTTTTAAAAAAAAAAAAAAAACTTTATTTATTTATTTGCCTTGGTGTTTTGCCTGGAACTGGAACTACAGACAGTTGTTAGCTGCCACGTGGGTGCTGGGAATCGAACCCGGGTCCTCCAGAAGAGCAGACGGTGCTTGTAACCGCTGAGCCATCTCTCCAGCCCCCCTATATGTCTTTAATTGTGTGTGTGTTTGTGTATGTCCCAGAAAGCTGTTTCCTCTTCACTCCTGAGGGTGGAGGAGTAGGCCTCATTCCCTGCTCCTTCATTTGGTCCACCAGCCAGCCAGGAAAAGCCCTGGACTCTCAACTGGAAACTTGGATCTGACTGGAAGTATCTGAGGTCATCCCAGAAGTCCAAAGACTGAAAAGGCTGGCTGAGAATGTTTTATTGGATCAAGGCCTGATATGTATAAGGGCTGGGACACAAGGACATATCTCTGAAGGCCTCAGCACAAGGCAATGGAGAGTTGGAAGGGGCAGACCTGGCTTCCAGTTCTGGGGCTAACCCCCAGGCTGGGGATTTTGTTCTCTGCAGAGCCCCTGTCCTGAGCATGAGACTCTTATATTCCCTCTGCTCCATAAGCAGGCTGGCTTTGACCACAGTGCCGAGGCCGGGAAAGTATTCCCACATACTCCTCCTCACCTGTGAAATGGGGAGAGAGATGGTTGAAGTATGGCAGAAGGGTCAGCAAGGGGGTGGGGAGGTCAGCAAGGCATGAGGGGGTGGGATGTAAGGCTTGCAAAGTGAGCGGTGTCCTGTGTCAGGAGTGGGAGGAAGAGAGAAGGTACGGTAGGTAGCCTAGCCTCTGGGTGAGTCTGTAGGTGGGTCCTGAAACATGCTCTTTACATTAAGGGGAAAAGCTAATCTATTAAAGTATCACATGTCATACAAACAAATGTGAACCGACTCTGTCCCATCACTACTAACTAACTTTCCTTTGACGATGCTAACTGTTTCAGTTCACGGGAAGGCTAAAGCTTTCTAGTTTGTGTTTGAAGGCCCTTCAATTTGAAAACTATGCTGCAGCTAGAGAGAACTCCTTCACTTGTGTACATGCGCATTTCAAAGGTCAGTTTTTAAACACTCAACACTACTAAACTGATGTATTAAAGAGCTCCTGTCATATAAAAATGACACAGAATGACCTTTGCATGTCCACCCACTGTCCAGCTATTCAGGTATTCAGACAAAAAGGTCTGGATCTAGAAAACAAGAAGAAAAAAAAAAAACATATGTCTTTGGCTCATGTCAGCAGTTGTACGGAAATACACCAGGAGATGGGGCACTGCTCCCCTCAACCTTGCAAACTTAACACAAAGATGAGGTATGTGAACGCTTTAGGAATTAGAGTCTGGGGAGAGGGATCAATAGGGAAATCGCTTGTGGAAGCCTGAGAACCTGAGTTCAAATCCCAGCCGGTACTGTAATTCCAGTACTTCTTTAATAAGATATGCTGAGAGGACAGAAGAATCCAGAAGCTGGTGAACAGACAACACTCTGTCTCAAACAAGAACGGGAGGACCAAAACATCGTTGTCCCTTACACACGTGTGCCCACACACATATGAACGAGCACCACACACACAGACAATAAAAATAAAACGTTAAAAACTAAAGCTTTACGGATTGTAGGTTTACACATAAGCTAGAAAGACACATGTTAAAAATTACTAACTTCTAACTTTATTTCCCAATGCAGGGATGTAGAAACGAACTGTCAATTACAAGGTAGGGCTGGGCTATCTTTGTGTGTGCGCAGTTGTCCTCATACAGTATCCCCTTTCAAACCAACCCAGCAGAAGTCATAACTATATTTAGGAATTCATGTTGAGGAAAATCTTACTGCTAGACTCAAGGCTGTAAAAAGGAGAGAGAAAGCCGTCCTGCAACCGAGGAAAACGCATCTTTAGTGCAGACTCCCCAACCAATCCAAAGCTCACAAGTTGCTATTTACAAAAATTATACGTGGGTAGGGGTGGGGGTGAGGGTAGGGAGGAGTCCAGAAACAAGCTGATTGACGAACACGGTTGTAAATTCTCCTTACAGAAAAATGCAAATTTTTGGTTTCTTCTTGTAGCACAGTCGAAGGTCAACGGAGGGGAGATTGCAAAGGTTTTGCCAAACACTGAAGAAAGACACGTAGGCAGATTGGAGCACCGTTTGATGTGAATATATAGAAGCAGCCACTTGTTTAAGGTTCTGAACTTTCTTGGGAAAGGCACTGAACTCGCCAACAGACCGACCGAGCGACCGCAATGCGCTAGCCAATGAATCTCTCTGTGGGCCACATCTCCAGGGCGTTGGCAGGGATGCGGGGAGCCTCCTGCCCCGGTGGGGCCAGGGCTTCCATCTCGCGCACCACCTGTGTGAACACGCGGTCCACCATCATCTTGCTCTTGGCCGTGACCTCCAGGAAGGGGCATCGCCACTCTCGGGCCAGCGCGCGGCCCTGAGCCGTCAGTACCTGGCGCTCGGCGTCCAGGTCGGCCTTGGTGCCCACCAACACCAGCGGGACGGCGCGCGAGCCCCGCAGCTGGCCCATGCGCTCGCGCAGCGGCCGCACGGCCTGGAACGAGGCCTCGTTGCACACGCTGTAAAGCACCACGAAGCCGTCGCTGTTCCTGATGTACAGGTCCTTGAGGGTGACCAGGTGCTCGGCGCCCACCGTGTCCACGATCTCCAGCAGCGCGGGAGCCCGGTTCACCTCGATCACCTTGCTGAACAGCTCCTCCACCGACGGCTCGCAGCGCTCAGGGAAGCGGCCGCACGCGAACTGCGTGGCCAGCGCCGTCTTGCCCACGGCCACGCTGCCGAGCAGCACCACCCGGTAGCCTCTGGTGGGGCGCAGCACCAGACCCTCCATGGCCTGGACTCGGGGACTCGGGGAATGGCGTTGGGAGGCGGTGCGGGGAGCGCGGGAGGGCGGGGCGCAAGGCCGAGGGCGGGCGCACGTCCCGGTGGCGCCCGAGAGGACAGACCCACGCACCGCCCCACCACCGCCGGCGATCACTGTGTCTCGGTCCCGCGAGGCTCCTGCCTTAACCCCAAGTCTAGCTCAACGCTACGCCCTGGCTGCGGCCTGCCCTACCAGACCCTCCTCGGTGCCTCCTGTCTCCTTTGGCCCAGCTCTGCTCGGCTTCCCTCCCACTTCCCGGCCGAAGACCAGCTGGGGCCCCTCAGTCAGTCCTACGCTGGCTGTCCCGACAAGGGAGCCCCTCCGTTGACAGACCAGAAGGTAACCCGATCTCTTCCTGGCCAACCCAGGAAAGACTGGGATTTCCGCTGCATTCCAGATGCAGACATGCCCCACTCAAGGTCACGCTGCTCCCAACCGCTGGCCCCTCCAGCCTTGGAGGACCCCAAGATCAAGGGCAGACGAAGGAGAAGCCTGTCATAAAGAGTCTCAATTCCCTTTGGGGAGTTGTGATCACTCACCCTGGTTTCTTCTCCCTGAACTCGGCACAATGTAAACCACACAGCCTCACCCCCTGAACCGCTTCCTGGTTTCCCATCCTGAAGACTCCTCACCTAGGCCTAAGACTGGAGTGATCTGGTAACTTCTCATGCATACAATTGGGTCACTTTGGGAAAACGAGAATTCACCCAGGCAAAACCCACCAGACCTCTTCTCTTCCTGGCTGCTCACTGCCTGTTGAGAAAAGCTGGGGCTCAGTTCTGGCATTGTTTCCCTGAATGAATTCCCTCTGCCTCCAGCAAAAACAGCTGCCTTGGCTGCCTTTGCTGCTCTGGTGAAACTAAAGTGGTCCACCAGAGGAATGTGCTTTCCTGCAAGCTGTGTGGGAACATCCTCAACATACAGTGATTTCCAAAAAGAGAGCTCTTACAAGGCGTTCTGGGACAGCAAGTTAGCAAAAGTAGAAACAAACATCAAAAATAAGTAACTAAACGTTCCCTGAGACATTCGCACTTCATCCGGGTTCCACAGCTTCCTGCAGATAGCTTCTGCAATTTAAACACCGAGCAATTTAAACCTCAGCAGTCACAAAACAGGCAAAGAAACCCCAGATACAAAATCACATCCCAAATCTCTGATGCTGGAATTATCTGGTACAAAATAACAAAATAACATTTTTATGTGAAGAAATAAAGATGTAACAAGAATCCAGAGGAAACTAATTTGAGTGTACCAAGAACAAGGAAAAGTGAAAATATAAGTTTTTAATATGTAAATTGACAGGTATAATATCGTGATCTAATACATATCTGGGGCTCTTTGCCTAGGAGAAGTCTGGAAGCTGGAGTTTAGGAGGCACAGAGCATGTTTTCCAAGGAACCAACAGGAGCTCACCACTACTGCCAAGTTCCTATACCAGTTCCTATACCAGTTCCCCTCCATTCTCATCCTTGAGCATCACAGCCATCACCATCATCTTCAGCCTAGTGACTGCTCACAAAGGTCTCTCAAGATCTAGCCTGCTGATTCCAGTCACCTGCCCCCACACCTCTCAGCAGGATGTAATTACACATGATTTTGTGGTCTCAGGTGGTGCTTGAGTACGTAATGTGTGGAAGGCTAACAGAAAGCAGGAGGACCCCATGTGTGTATCTATGGCAAACATGCCATCCATGCTGGGGTGGCTGCTTTAGGGTCACCCACACTCTTTGAAGTAGCCCCTCACCTGGGCTCTGTAAATGAACCAAAGGAACCCATGGTTTCCCAAGTTGGACTTTGGTGGAATCCTTTCATTTGTTGTGAGTGCCCTATAAGCCTGTAAGGAAGGGGTAGACAGTTTATGCCTCTCCAGGCAGAGTTTCTGAAGCACAACCGTAACTAAAATGCATATGTAGACATGTGAGAGAAATTTATATTTGAGCTTCACTTGGCTCACAAGAGAGTCCAAGCCCTTGAGATTTCCACAGAGGCCTGTGTTAAAAGCAACTTTCCCTTCATCCATACTTGAAGTTGCATTCGTGCATTGACTGGTTGCTTGAGAGACAATCTGTGAGTAGAAGGTTGGGCATCCCAGCTCCATGTTGAGGCTCAGGGTGGTTAAAAGGCTGGGGGTTTATGGAGGTCCTATTATATAGCCTGAATTAGTAAGTCAATCAAGACTATATAATAGGATCTCCATAAAAATCTTACCCAAAGGAGTTTGTAGAATTTGTAGGCTGATGTAGGAAGGTAGGACACCCCAACATCTGTACATGGGACAGAATCCCTGCCAAAAGGACCCTTCCAGATCTCACCTTGTGCACCTCATGTTCATTTATCTCTATGACAAGCAGGGAAATGCATGGGGTGTACAACCCTGAGTCCCATGAGCCTTGAGAGTATTTATGGATGTGTTGGAGGCTGGGATTTACCACTGGTTCTGAACTAGAGTCAAGGCTGTGAGACTGGGTGCCCAGCTTGTGGGGTCAGCAATCTCAGTGCCCAGTGTCAGGATTAAATAGCAGCCTATGCCTCACTGGTATGTGACAGGTGTGTGGAAACACCCACATTTGGTGTCAGAAGTGGTGTGAGCAGCAGTTTGGTTTGTTTGTTTGTTTGTTTGTTTTTTAAACAGGTTATGTAGTCACCTGAGCACAACTGAAGAGCTAAAACTTCACTTGAAGTTATGGGTGATGCTGGGCCTGGTTTTCATCAGCGGCTGCCTCAGACTGTGGGAAGGAGGGAAGACCCTCCCCACAACAAAAAGGCTTTCACATGGCCATCGAGTGTCTTGAATTGACAAATGTCTGCTTTAAGGATTTGTTGTTTGTGAGGCTTTGAAAACCACTGATAAAAGCCAGCTGGCCAGTCACTCTTAACTACTATTGTTACAGTAATCATGTATCACTTATTACTGATGAAATGATGACCCCCACCATAATGACAGAGGCTTCACCTTGCAAACCCATCTTAACCTACCTGGTACACCACTGCACCAGTATAAAGGATCAAGGCTCAGCCTCAGATCTTCCGCCCCACCACCAGCAAAGTGGACTTCACAGTGCAGCAGATGGGCATGAGGTCAGCTGTTCTTGTAAACCTGCCCCAATCTTCTCTCTAGAGCATCTAACTCTTCTAATCAGGATTCCCAAAAACTTTTACAGACTATTTACAGAGGTTATTTGTAGCAATAAAAAGAATGGTACTGGATTCGGAAGCAAGGTGAATAATAATTGAATCACTGGTTTTGAGAATGCTAATACACAATGTAAAAAAATAATACCATTAAAATCAATGTCAGCACCCTTGGAGAATTGGATTACTGAAACAATTAATGTAGAGACTTATGATGGAGACAATAACTGGGTAGAAGAGTTTATTTCTTGAGGTATAAGAAAAAGTCAAAATGTTAAATGCTATAATTATGGAAGGCAGGGCCATATAAACAGAAATTGTAATCAAGGTATTCCCAGAAACAGTGCCTTTGCTAAGAATAACCTAAAGAGAATATTTCTCCTGTCTGGAATATGTAGGAGGTGTGGAAAAGGTAGACACTGGACTAATGAATGCAGGTCAACAAAGGACAGACAAGGTAACATTCTGCCTTTAGGAAATGCCCCAAGTGGGTTTTCTTTTTTTTTTTTTCCCAAGTGGGTTTTCAAAAGCCCCCATATAGAATCCAGCTCAATCTTACCCTGCCATTGTGGAAGATACACCTTCCCAGAACAATTAAAGAAATTAAAACCTATTTTTAAAAGACATACTACACTAAATGATAGAAAAATCTATAGAAAAGAAAAAACTCAAGAAAAATTATAAAGCAAATATTTTGGCAAATGTCTATTAATGAACAAAGGCCAAAATTAAAAATACAAATAAATGATGTTATTATTGAAGGTTTATTAGACACAGGGATGGATGTATCAATAATTTCACCACAGTCATGGCATCCAAGTTGGCCCCTTCAAGTGGTAAATGTTGTTTTTGGGAATTGGGTCATTATTACAGGTGAACGAGAATGCAAAATGGCTTGAGTGTATAGGACCAGAAGGACAGAGAGGAATATTAAAGCCATATGTGGCTAACATTGCTATAAATTTATAAAGATGAGATTTACTACAATGGAACATACAGATTAACATTCTCCTGAACATAGAAATAAATCATAAACTAACACATATTTCTGGGAGAAATATTAAAAGGTATTATGAGAAACAATCACAAACCATCAGGCTGTACAGAAACAAGGCACAACAGCTATTGATCTTTTCAAAGACACATCACTACTTTAAGATGGCTAACAGATAAGCCTATATGGATTCATCAATGGCCTTTAACAAAAGAGAAATTACAGGCCTTAGAGCAGCTGGTACAGGAGCAGCTAAATGCTCAACATATAGAAGAATCAATCAGACTTTGGAATTCTCCTGTATTTGTTATTTAAAAGAAATCTAGAAAGTGAAGGAAAGGTAACAGATTTAAGGGTGATAAGCAAGGTGGTCCAGCCAATGGGCTCTCTAGAGTCTGGAATTCCTTTGCCTTCTCTGTTATCCAAAGAATGGCCTATTGTGTTTATTGACATAAAAGACTGTTTCTTTACAAAAACAAGCACTTTGAGGGCTGCCCTGCCGACCTAGTAGTGTGTGATGTGACGGGGCTCCTGATGTCACTGGCCTCCATGATATTGATGAGTACATGCAGGCCAAGCTTCTGTTAGCTGCTCTCAACATTGCTACGCATGTCTTGAAGCTAGGGGCCTGCTTTGTAGCCAAGATATTCCGAGGCCGAGATGTAGCACTGCTCTACAGCCAGCTGTGTGTCTTCTTCTCCAGTGTGCTCTGTGCTAAGCCCAAGAGCAGCCGGAACTCCAGCACTGAGGCCTTTGCTGTTTGTCAGGGTTATGACTCTCCTGAAGGCTTCATCCCAGACCTGACCAGACCCCTGCTGGACCACTCATACGACTTAAATTTCAACCAGCTGGATGGTCCTGCCCGAATTATTGTGCCCTTTGTGACTTGTGGGGACCTCAGTGCCTATGGTTCAGACTGAAGTTACCCTCTGGATAGAAGATGGCTCCGAGTACAAATATACTCCGCTCACACAGCCGCCCATCTCACCTCCATACCAGGAGGCTTGCAAGTTAAAAAAGAATGGACAGCTGGCCAAGGAGCTCCTCCCCCAAGAATACAGCATCAACAAAGTTGACAAGTTGCCCCAGCCTCTGATTGCCCCTCAGTGTCATACCCTGCTAACCCCCAAGGTGGAAAACAATGAAATAAATTGTTCACCTTAACACATTAAGGGTTTGCAATAAAATTCAAACTGATACAAGTCAGAAGCTGCTGTCTGACAGGAAAACCAGAGCCTGGCTTGATGAGTTTGTTTACAGATACCGTCTATGAGCTCTAAACAGACAAGCCTAGAGTGGGGATCTACAACAACTCTGTGACCACAAAGAAACAATGAAGACGTCTGCGGGGCTGCAGGAGGAATTTCTTGAGACTGAGCATATGCCTCTTCTCTCAGCCTTTCCTTAGGTGTCCTGAATAGGTGGGTCCATAATTTCCCCCAAAGCAGGGGTTCTTACCATGGATAAAAATCAGGGACCTCTACCAGCTTGATAGAGGAAAGTGTTACATCTTCACCAGAACTGAAATTCAGCTTTATTCCCAGTCAACAAACACTGGCCACAAATCAATGTAAAAAGTCCTACCTATGCACATCACTTACTTTTTATATTACAGTCTACAGGCATCTGAAATATTGCTTATATTTCTCACCACTCTGAGTAATAGCAGATTTTATAAGTCAATTCTATAATTAAACATCCCATCTATTACTGCATTCCAGTTTTATTTCAATTAAACATGCAGTGATACCTGTAAAAAAAAAAAAAAAGAAAATGTTATATTGGAATAGATATTTCTACCACATAAACCAAGTAAAGAATTAAAGACATATGTGGAAAAGATCTCTGAATTGATCTTTAAATGAAAATTAAGACTTCATCAATTAACATGAATATACCCAGCAGTAATTATTGTACCTTTAACTAATGAAGAAATTGACCAAATTATGGGTAGAAAGTGAACCTTGGCAAAGAGCCTGCAGTATTTTTTTGGGAGATATTAACAACAAATATCCTCAAAGCAAAAGAATTGAATTTTTAAAGAAAACTAATTGATTCTTCTTCGTGTTGTATGGATAAACCAAATTCTGGAGCCCCTACATTTTATACTGATGCAAATAAATCAGGAAAAGCAGGTTACAAATCAGAAGATGTAAGTAAAATGGCTCAAAGCCCTTATAATTCTGTTCAAAAGTCAGAATTATATGCTATTGTGATGGTATCAGTGGATTTTACTGAAGCTCTCAACATAGTCACTGTCTCTCAATATGCTGAGTTGTTTTACCCATTGAAACTGCTGATTTGATTAATGATGAGTTAGAATTAACTTTATTAATTATTCTGTTACAAGAAATAATTAGGACTAAGGATCATCCCTTCTATATAACACACATTTGATTCCATATAGGTCTGCCAGATCCTTTAGCACAAGGTAATGATGAAATTGATAAATTACTAATAGAAAATGTGCTAGAGACCTCAGAGTTTTATTTAAAAAATCATGTCAATAGCAAAAGATTAAAAAGATTTCTTCATCACTTGGCAATAAGCCAAAGAAATAGTAAAAAGATGTCCCACCTGTTTCTTCTATAACCAAACTTCATTACCAGCAGGGAATAACCCTAAATCTATACATAGAAATGAAATCTGGCATATAGGCTTTATTTCATTTTACAGAATCTAAAAAATTAAGATATGTACATCATACAATAGATATGTTTTTAGGATTTCAATGGGCAACTGCTTTGAGTTCAGAAAAGGCTGATTCTGTAATCACACATTTGCTAGATGTTATGGCCATCATGGGATTACATGTACAAATTAAGACTGACAATGCTCTAGCATATGTCTCTAGTAAAATGAAACAATTTTTTTGCTTATTATAATATAAAGCACATTACAGGAATAACACACAATCCTACAGGGCAAGCAGTCATAGAGAGATCAAATTGAACTCTAAAGGAGATGCTAAATAAACAGAAAGGAGTAACAAAGACCTCTAGAAATATATTACATAGTGCTTTATTAACTTTGAATTTTCTCTATGCTCTTTCCAGGCGTCCAAGATGTTGAAGCAAGGACATGTTGGGTCATCCAGAGCGAAATTCCGGATTTCCCTGGGTCTTCTAGTAGGAGTTGTCATCAACTGTGCTCACAATACAGGAACCAAAAATAAGGGATTGTCGCGCCAAGAAATACACAACACTGGATCCTTCTCTCTGCAGTTTTATTTGGGCCTTTTGGAAATCTTATCTTTCACTCACTCACTCTCACTCTCACTCTTAGATGCACCCCCTGGGGGGAAGCCTGCTTGTGGCTAAATACCCTCTGGGCCTCCAATCCCGATAAACCACGTGGACATCAACCATAGGTCCTAGGACGCAGAAGCAAGCCACCATCCTCTCCAGAGCCAATAATGAGTTATTTACTCCCGAGAGCACTCACCATCGGGAAGGTGGAAGGCGGAAACCTGCGCCATCTTTAGGGCGTGGTACAACGCAGCTCTCTACAAGGGATGACTGAACAGACTTCCTGATGCTGGTGTAGGTGACATGGTGATAGCCACAGTTAAGAAGGGAAAGCCAGAACTAAGAGAAAAGGCCCACCCAGTGGTGGTAATTTGACAATGAAAGTCATGTAGAAGTTTTCTTGTTTGTTTATTTTGAAGACAATGCAGGGGTCATAGTAAACAATAAAGGCGAGATGAAAGGTTCTGCTATCACAGGCCCAGTTGCAAAAGAATGTGCAGACTTCTGGCCTAGGATTGCATCCAATGCAGGCAGCATTGCATGATTCTCCAAAGTATTTGTAAAACATATTCATTAAAAAGTCTTTGCTCAAAAAAAATTTCTCAATGCTAATCAGAAAGAAACAACAGCTGCTGAAAGGCATTGGACTATAGAAAAAAATGGCTGAGCTAAATTAGCCTGTCTATTTCAATGATGTACTGACCTTAGAATGGAAGCCAGGATATGTGCTATGTTGGGGCAAGGGTTTTGCTTTTGCTTCCATAGGTACAGAAAAGTTATGGATACCATCAAAATTAATAAAGACTTGATTTGAACAGGAGAAACTTCATGAAAATAAGAATCAATGGCTCGGGGCTGGAGAGATGGCTCAGCGGTTAAGAGCACCGTCTGCTCTTCCAGAGGACCCGGGTTCGATTCCCAGCACCCACATGGCAGCTAACAACTGTCTATAGTTCCATTTCCAGGCAAAACATCAAGGCAAATAAATAAGTAAATAAAGTTTTTTTTAAAAAAAAAAAAAAAAAAAAAAAAAAGAATCAATGGCTCATTCACCCATATTACAGTTCTTTAAGTTGTAAGAAAAACAGAGGGTTGGGGCAGGTTTTTGTTTTTGTTTTGTTTTACATAAATCCAGAAATACCCATCTTTAAGAAGTTAAAAGACCTTGGACACCTAGATGTCTACAACAGAAGGGAGGCTATTCAGAAAAATTCACAAGCAAAAGAATATTGGACCTATTGATACCAATATACTCTACAGGGTAAAATCTCACCGCTTAACATCTATATCTCTTTATTGCTAAGAAAAGTTGAAGTCCCAGTTTAATTATACTTTAAAGCTGGCTTTAGATTTGGAGTGTGGCTCTCTTCTTCTCTAAACCCAAGAATACTTGTTAGAGAAAAATGAAAAATCTCTGTATCATATATGAAGAGCTACCTGATATGGGATAGAAGAATAACTAAAAAAATAAGGGCCTGTTCTACTGTTACTAATCCTATGCTGAATAAATATTTATATATTTGGCTTCCTGTACATTGTGTTGGTTTTAGTCTCTTATCAGTTTTCTGCAGTGATCTATGACACGTGTGTTTGTCCAATGCCTATCTTTGCCACACATTCTGCATAATCCAGAAGGGAGGGGAATTCTGTTAGGGTTATTCTTAGCAAAAACGTTGTTTCTAGGAATACCTTGTTTTCAGTCCCTCTTTAGGTGACCTTGTTTTCTACAGTAACATTTGATATTTTGATTTTTCTTCAAACTTCTACAAATAACTTCTCCTACTCAAGCACCATCATATAATAATCATATTAATCATCATCATCATCCATATTAATTGTATCTTGGATCTATTTCTCCAAGGGTGCTGATCTTGCCTTTAATAGCCTAATTATCCTTTTGTATTATGAATTTGCATTTTCAAAAGCCAGAGATTCAATTATCATTTTCTGAACCTGGTACCATTCTATTTACTGCTGAAGTCAATCTTTGTAAGAAATTAGTGAAGGTTTCTTTTGGCCCTTGGATCACGTTTGTAAATGACTCATTTTTTTTTCTACTTCTTCAATTCTATCCCAAGCATTCAAGGCTACCATGTGTATAAAGCCAGAGTGTAGTCATCATATAAAAATCACCTTTTACATTAGCATAATCTCCCTCCTTAAGAAGCTGGTCTTGGGGGCTGGAGAGATGGCTCATCGGTTAAGAGCACCGTCTGCTCTTCCAGAGGACCCGGGTTCGATTCCCAGCACCCACATGGCAGCTAACAACTGTCTGTAGTTCCAGTTCCAGGCAAAACACCAAGGCAAAAAAATAAATAAATAAATAAAGTTTAAAAAAAAAAAAGAAGCTGGTCTTGGGAGATTTCAATACCACTAGCCCTACTGTGTTATTCAATGGTCTTAGCTTCATCCTTCCACCAGGTCCATTGTACCGGGGATCAGCCTCCAAAACTGCTGTAACCACATCTGTCCAGTCTTAAAGGATAATTCTATTACAAGTTAACCATGAGTTTAACATCTGCTTGGTGAGTGCATTTTATATGAGACTATTGCTTCCTTGAATCTCCTCAAATCTAACATTTATTTGCACAGAAGTCCATTCAACGCTTAAAAAAGTATAGGTGATTTCTATCATTTGGCAATTCCTACAAGGTTACTGGATAAATTAAGGTTGGCTGTTTGAAAGCCTTAGGCTGTTTCTATGTAACCTTATAAGGCAATGTTGAGATTGGTTCTCTAAATTTTTTTGTTTAGATTTGAATATTTTTATGATTTGTTTTAATGTTTTTTAATACTTGTATCTTGGCACTCATATCAAACGACTTGGCACTCATAAAAACCAACTATTTTAGAACTAAAACAAGAATTATCAAGCAAATAATATTTATAATAAACATTACAAAAATCCTACCTACATTATCTTCTCATTTAATTGTTCTATTTTTATACCATCTAGAGTATTACCAGAGACCATTTTTTTCCATTGTAATACTGTTTCCCATTTTTTAATGTGGCAAAAGAGTCCCTCTCTTTGCCTTAAACTAATTTCCCTTTTTTTAATATTTATTTTTATGTGAATTTGTGTTTTGCCTGCATGTATAACTGTGTAAGGGTGTCAGATCTTGGAATTACAGACAGTTGTGAGCCACCACGTGGATGTTGGGAATCGAACTCAGGACCTCCAGAAGAACAGTCAGTGCTCTTAACCGTTGAGCCATCTTTCCAGCCCTAATTTCCCTTTTTAAGAAACCCCAATTGACTCACCAAAACTGCTGATAATGATGATTGAGATGAGGGTGAAGTGAGGCAGCTACCTAGTTGGCAGCAGCTCCAGGAGGAGGTCCAGGGAAAGCCACGCCCACTGGGAGAAGGAACAAGCCAAAAAGCTGGCTGTCTGCTCGAGGGAACTTTGGAAAGCAGCTAACTCCTGCTAACTCCTTAGCCCGAGGGCAGTGACTCTGGCCACATTAGCTCTGGCCTGTGCCAATGGTTGTAAAACCAAATACTTGTGAATTCATGCCTGAAAAGTTGGACACCAAATATTATATAAATTCTACTTGGTATTATTAATAAAAACTTGAAGCTAGATATTGGAGGAAAGCTGAAAAATTAGAGAGACAAAGAAAAAGCACAACCATTTCTCACCTTGCCTCTCCTCACAAATCCTTGGACCAAATGTCTGAGTCCTCAGCTAAAAGGGAAGAGGTTGAAGGCAAAATAACACAGTAGGGCTAGTGGGATTGCCTTATCTTTCTCTCTCCGCCCAGCTACCTCACTTCCTGGTTCAGCTTCCCTAGAGCTAGGGAAGGAAGGCAGGAAGAGTCAGGATGATGTAATTTCTTGTTCTGTTGTGGTGGAATGTTCTCTGTACTATGTAAATAAATAACTGTTTTGACCCATGTAGGGCACCGTAGAAGTGGGTGGG